>SELW01000569.1:0-93618 GCA_004931855.1 Pichia inconspicua
CATCGTCCAAAGCGTATACGAGCAACTTTTGCTCATGTTTATTATCAACACGCTGAATCAAGAACAACTTTTCATCAACACATATCACATCCCCGTCACCAGTAATTTGATATCCAAAAAACGAAGAAGAGGTTTTCCGAAAATAACTCTTCTAGTTCCTTTAACGGGTAGAATAACAAATTGCGAAACAAATTGAGCCAATCTTCCTAGCTTAAAACTAAGAGTTGCTATCGCATCACAAATGACCGACTCATCCAAAAACCTTTTACCATATAACGAGAATTAGGTCTCGTTATTTCAACAAGCGAACAAAATTGTGGTAATGCTTCTAAGAAATCAGCATAAACCACACTAAGACTAGCCCCTGAATCCAGGAGCACCAAAGATTGAAAATCCTCAGACTCTTGGACCACGATTGGGATTAGCCAAAGATTCAATAGCAGCAACTTCTTCCAAGCTTAACTCATCACCAGCGTCAATGTTTGTTGGTTCATAAAGACCCAACATGTTGACGTCCACCTTCATGGTCTCGTTATTATTAAAATCATGTAAGTAGTCATCATAACATTCAACATATTCGCATCCATCAACTTCCATCGCATGGACTGCGCCTGCCTTGACCTTCTTACCGTCCTTCTTGTTTGCGTCAAACTTCTTCTTAGCAACCTGACAGTTAGGACAAGAGCAAGCTCTGCACCAATATCTAATGAACTTCTTCTTAGGGTTAGACGATTGGTGTTTAACCCAGTTGAGTTCCACATCGCTGACAGAAGGTGGTTCAGAGTAAGAAAGGACTCTGAAAACAATCTTATCATTGATAGGAATGTCGTGGTACTTCTGAAAAATGTAATGATCTGTTGGCGTTACCAGATGCTACCGCGGTACTTCATTACATTTTTCAGAAGTATCACGACATCCCTATCAACCAATTTGTCAAACCGTTCCAAAATTGGCGTTGTGTTGTTGATTTTGTTCAAAGCCAAGACTTTTCCCAATTGGTGTGTGGTCATGTTCACCTGATTGGCAGAATCACGTTTTACAAGCACTTGTGCACGCGTTTTTACTTGTATAATTACACTTACTTGCGATAGTTATATTATCTATCAAATCCATAAACTATTTATCCAATAAACCTTTTCAACGTTATAGTTTGGTACACACCAACTACTTACTACACTTTGTTCGCAGTGTGGTCTATAGCTTCCCCCTGAGGGCCAAGACGCTCTCCACGTGGCGCGCCTTGCTCAAATCGCCCCTGAGCGCCAGCTTCCCGCGCAGAAACAACGCCTGCGCCGACGCCCGCCCGCGCACGAGCCGCACCACCGACGCGTCGTCGCTCGTCACAGAAACAACGCCTGCGCCGACGCCCGCCCGCGCACGAGCCGCACCACCGACGCGTCGTCGCTCGTCACAGAAACAACAGGCTTAACCTCAGCCTTCTCTTCAACTTCACCCCCACCCCTCTTCAACGAGGCCTTCCCTTCTCTCGCATCCAACACCCACACGTCCTTCTCCTTCTCGTCGCCGCCCTTCTTCTTAACAACTGTAATCACAACCACCCCGTCGATCTTCTTCGCCGTCTCACGCTGCAACTCCGGCGACGACGCCAACTGCGCTGCCACCACTTCCAACTCTTTCCTGCTCTTGAATTCTGTCATGCCAAGGGAGAGACCAGTGGAGGTTACAACGTATTCCCATCTTATCTCTCTCTTCCAACCTATTTATACCTCTCCTGACTACCCCGCAAACTAATAGCTATTACCCCGAACACCGAACACCGAATTCAATTCTCCTGTCCCTAATGACCTCCCCCCACAAGCGTCGATCGTCCCTCCTCTCTTCTATCACGCGCGCGCTTTCTTTCTTCCTTGACCTTTGTTTGTTTATTTTCTATTTCCTTCTTGTTTACAATTGCTACCATTTTCCTTTCTATTCAATACACAAATGTCTACTAAATCAAGTTACAGAGACTTAATAGTCTCAGCAATTTTAACATTAAAGGAACGTTCAGGTTCTTCACGTCAAGCAATTAAAAAATCAATTGCAATTTCAAATAAAAAAATTGCTTCTTCAAATTCATTCGATTCAGCTTTCAATGCTGCTATTAGGAAAGGTGTTATCGATGGTTTATTTATTCAACCAAAGGGTACTGCTGGTCCTTTAAAACTTAATAAAGATTTAATTAAATCTAAAGTTACAAAAGTTAAATCAAAACCAGTTTCTAAATCTAATTCAAAATCAACTAAAATTAGTAAAGTTATTGTTTCAAAACCAAAATTCAAAACTAAAAAGGAAGAAAAGGAAGAATTAGCTAAAGCTAAAGCGAAATCAAAGGCAAAGTCAAAGGCTACTAAACCTACTAAACCTACTAAATCAACCAAGGCTACCAAGGCTACTAAACCAACTAAAGCTACTAAAGCTACCAAGGCTAAAGCTACTAAAGCTACCAAGGCTAAAGCAACTAAAGCTAAAGCCAAACCAACTAAAGTTACTACTAAAACTAAAGGTAAAGGTAAAACCACTAAGAAATAGTATTTTTATTGTATAATTTGTATATTAGAGAATCAGTACGAATAAAAAAACATTAGTATATCATCGTATTATCATCATTACTATAATAATGGTGGTAATTCTTCANCTAAGAAATAGTATTTTTATTGTATAATTTGTATATTAGAGAATCAGTACGAATAAAAAAACATTAGTATATCATCATCATCATCATCATTACTATAATAATGGTGGTAATTCTTCAATTTGAACATCATTTTCTTCAACTTTAACTGGTTTTTCATCGAAAACTTGTTTAACTCCTTTAACTTCATCAATATAATATTTTAACATATCTTCAATACCTGATTTTAATGTAATTTCTGATGATGAACAACTTTTACATGCTCCAATTAATTTCAAATAAACAATACCTTCTAAATTATCAAATCGTATAAATTGAATATCTCCTCCATCTTCTTGAATTGCAGGTTGAATTCTAGTTGTTAATAATTCTTTAATTAATAGAATAACTTCTTCTTCATCACTAATTTCTTCATTTTCATTTAATTCATCAATTTTATTCTCATTTTCATTCTCTTCCTTTAATTTCTTTAAAAATTCATTCTTAAAAATTGATTGACCCATTGTTAAATGTTCAGTTAATATGGCAAATATTTGTGGTTTTAAAATTGACCACATCCCACTACTTTTAACAACCGTTATAAAATCAGGTCCAAATAAAATCGATGAAATTGCTCGATCATTAACTGATAATAATTTTAATGCTAATTCAGATTTACTAATTGCTTCCTTCATATTATTAATTTCAATCGTACTTTTATTACCAACTGGTAAAACTTTTATACCTGATGGTATAAATTTTAATGCATTCTCATTAGGTGTACTCTGTGTTTGAATAAATAATGAACGTATAAATGTAAACTTCTTAACATTCTTAACACTTTTAACACTCAATCCAAACATCTTTACCAAAATGAAGTGACTTCTATATCTAGCTCAAGTTAATAGGATCTGCTCAATTTTTCTCGCCTTTAAAACAAATTTTCGCGCTAATTCCGAAATCTGACTGACTGACCTTCAAATTCTTCCTTGACTTTCCTAATTTGGTGCTTTATTACTCCTATTCAATACAACTCTCTCCTTCATCCATTCAACTGCTTCTCTAACTCCATCACCAGTTAAGGCACTGATACCCATAACTTTAGAATCTTGTGCATTCAAATGTTCTGCAATCGGATTGAAAAATTCTTTTAACATCGCAATATCCATCTTATTAGCAACTGATAAATCTTGTTTATTGGCTAACATTAAAACAGGTACACCAACTAACTTTTCATTTGCAACAACTTCGGAAAGTACATGCTCACATTCAACTAATCTTTCAGTATCACATGAATCAACAACAAATAAAATCCCATGTGAATGTTCATAATATTCACTCCAAAGTTCACGTAATGCATCTTGACCTCCAACATCCCAAAATTTTAATTCAACTCCATCAATTGTAATTGTTGCAACATTTTGTCCAACGGTTGGTAAAATCCTTGCAGCTGGTACTTTCTTGTAATTTGGTAAATATAATGATTTAAATTCTTCAAGTAATGTCGTCTTACCTGCATTATCTAATCCTAAAATTAATATAGAATATTCTGGTGATTGTGTAAATTCTTCATATAGATGTTTTGCCAAATGAAACATTGTTTTCAAAAGAGGAAGAAACGTAATATATAACTTTCCGTAATTCAAAACAGCGAATTTACGTTTTTTCAAATCATCAACTTTTTCCCCAACTTACTTCACCACCATTACCACCAACAATTACATTTTTCTCTACTACCAATGAGACCAACACTAACTATACTTGGTAGATCTTCATGGAAAGGTCCATTTGTTGTACCTCTACCTATCGCTCAAGCTAAAAAAGATGGTACTCCAATAAGAACAAACGCTAGATCTTGCACTATACTCCCACAATTTGTTGGACTTAAATTTCAAATTCATAATGGTAGAGATTACGTTCAAGTTGAAATTACTGAAAATATGGTTGGTTCAAAATTAGGTGAATTTGCTCATACTAGGAAAAGATGGTCTTACACTCAAACTAAAAATAAATAATTCTCTTGTATATATTATACTCTTTTATAGTCATCTATTATACCTTGTACCTAACATACGTTCTTCACGTAATTTACCTGTTCTATCAATTAATGGCCATTTACCCCATCCATTTAATCTAATAACTAAACATGTTGCATTATCTTCACCACCAACATCTTCAACAAAGCTAACAACTTCTTCTGCACATTTAGCAGGATTACCATTATTAACACCTCTATTATTAAATCTGGCCATTATTAAATCAATAATTTCTTGATCACTAATTACATTGGTTACCCCATCACTTACTAAAACAATAAAACATTCATCACCTCCAAAATCTTCAACTTTATTCTCATTTAAAATATTATTATATCGTTTCTTATATTGATTAAGTCTTTCACTATCACCTATTAAATATTCTGAAAATTCAGGTTCAGCTGAAACACCTTTATCCTTTGCCATTATATCACCAAAAGATCTAGTATTTGCATAATTTAAATATCTTTCCTCACCAAATGAATCAGTCATAATCAATCCTGTTGAATATCGACGTAATCTTGTTGCTTCAATTGGATTCGATGGATGATGATTCTTTGTTAATGAATGAGCTAATCCATTCTTATCACATAAAAGTGCTCTAGTATCTCCAATTTGTGCAACAACTAATCGACTTAATACATTATCTTGATAAAAATATCCATTCCTATCATTAATATCCCTATCAAGTGCATATAAATAACATGCTGTTGATGTACTACCTGCATTAACTAACCTTTTCTCACCATTTTCACCATTTTTATTAAGTGACATTTCAAATTCTAAAAATTCAATATCCGTTTCTAAATATGTCAACCATAAACGTATTTTAAATAGTTCCCAATGACTCAATCCACCATCTTCAATCATCATATCAAGTAATTCCCATAAATTTTTACCATTATCAATATCATCTAAATCAACACCATGTTCACTAGCATAAACTTCAACTGAATGTTCAATTCGACATTCACTTAATAAAACACTACCAAATTTCCTCCCCCATCTTTTCCAATACCCACTTACCTTATTACGATACCATTGAACTATATTATCACAAGTTGATCTATCAACTTTAACTTTCTCCACATTAGCAAACAGTTGATCCTTAAGAAATTGTGAACATTCATCACCACCATGTCCATCAAACACACCAAATGCAAAAACAGGATCATTAGTTGAAGGATGTAAATCTAAAATTGCAGCTTGCCATCTATCCTCATTGTACAATCTTGTTACCCTACTTGTATAGTATCCAAAATTTGACGGCACTTTGAGTAAATTAACATGAAAATTAATCGCAGAATTCGGATTTGTTGAATAAATAGTCAGATGTTGTGAAATATATCGTTTTGAATTCCTTAATACTGTCTGCATTTTGTTTAATTATACGTTAAAATTCGTTCCCTCCTCAAGTGATGTTACAAGGGATCTTAATAGCTTAGTGTAGATCTACAAAAATGTTTAAGAGCGCGGGGTAAAAAGCTACACAACGTTTAAAGCAGCTACTCAGTCGACCACACGGCAACACCATACGACTCCCATCGAAGAGCAATACTTTTCCCCGTCAGTTCGTCAGAGTCTGTGTCAGTATCCGTATCGTTCCAGAAGGCTCCTAGAGTTATCCAGGAATTGAGAACTGACCATGTCCCAAGGAGTGAGAGTGCAACAAAGACAATACTGAGTCTCGGAATTGCAGAGTTGAGAAATGTTGCCAATGGGACATGTGATAGATTAGATTCAACAAAATGTTGGAATGTTGGTGGTGGTGTAGTGTGTAGATTCAATAATGTTATGAAGTTGTAACCTAGTGGAATTGTAAGTCTAATCGTGTAAGAAATGAAGAAAATTGTTGAAACTGGATCGGAGTTCGAGTTGAATGAAACTTGATAAATGGAGAATAAATTTATTTGTGAAATTGATGAAATTGATGTGGACATCATATATAATAATAGTGGTATTAGTGCGATTTTGTAATTATCAGTCAGTGCAAGTAATGAAAGTCTTGTTGAATGGAACATCTCAGATTGAATTATTACAATTGCAAGTAATGTGGTTATAGTGAATGATAATGATTCAATTATTGGGACAATATATTTATAATATGGTACCGGCAATTTCCAATATTTAGTTCGCCATAATCTTGGTAATGATTGTTCTTCACTAATATGTGATATAACATCTTCATAATATAAAGTTTTCAGTAATTTATTATTAAAGTTTGTCTTTGCATGTTGATATTTCCATGTATAAAATTTCAAATTTTCATGTAATTGATATACAGAGATTGAATTATCAAGGTAATCATTGAGTAAACGTTGACGAGGTACTTTGAAAGTAGCTGGAATTTGAGAATCAAGGTAAATTATATTATCTCTAAAATTTGAATTTGCATCGATTGTACTTGCCAAAGCTTTAATTTTCAAATAAGTATCATGTAAATCGATTTCAGAGTCTTTTAAGGTATATTCAAGTGATGGTAATTGTTTATATGCTAAAGATAATTTTGTTTGATATGAACGTGGTAAAACTGTACGTGGTGTATCGAGGAGACCATGGACGAGACAAACAATGGAGAACAAGAGTGATGAAATTTGTGAAAGTGAAACTAAAAGTGATGAAAGTGTTTGCCAATTACGGAAATAAGCTAATGTAGCTAAGGCAATTGCTAAAAAAATAGCTAAATATAAACCTAATTGACGTAATGCATGTTTTGCTCTTTTAATTGGTTCAAATTCTCCAGATGCAATATAATATTGAGCAAATGGTAAAATAAACATTGTAAGGAAGAAAGAAGACCAGTAAATGCATTTCCATACTGATTCAAGTGAAGTTGAGAGTGGAATTATATCAGCTGGAATAAGGAATACAATTGAAAGTGGTAATGATAAAGAAATTGTTGAAATTAATGTAAGTAGTGGTGGTGATTGACGAACATTTGTTAACCTACTCAGTAATATGAGAGAAAGTATCAACGGTGGTATCAACAACAATAAGATCATTGTAATACAGAAAAGAAGAAGAAGGAGGGTGTTACTTACTTACTTTGTGAGCTTAATGCGCGTAGAATAAAGATGTACGTACTGGTTATAATTTGGGTTTAATACTATACATTCGTAGCTTGCCATTTGTATCTCTTTTTCGTGATTCCTTGCACGTCAGAGATGGCGTCGTCGTCGACAAACCAGGCGACTTTCCCTGCTGCTTGTTCATTAATGATACTGGCAGGTAAACCCTTATCTGGTCTTTCCATAATTGTACGTAATACTGGTGCCTTTGTTGCACCTTCAACGACGAATGCAATATTATGAGCATGGCAAATAACTGGTACAGATAATGATATTCTGTTTGATGGACCAGAAGGAGCATTTTCAACAGGTACACACCAAGCATGCATTTCCCTTAATGTTTCATGATTAGGGAATAAAGAAGCAGTATGACCATCAGGTGCACAACCAAGTAGTATTAAATCAAAACAAGGTAATTTAACTGAATCTTTTGAAGCAAACCCAGATATGAGTGTTTTCTCATAATCATCTGCACATTCTTGAGGATCATCAATTAATTTTTCTGATATTGGATAAATATTAGGTTTGGTCGGTAGTTGAGAGAAAAGTTTTGAACAAGCTTGTCCATAATTAGATTCTGGTGATGAGAAAGGTACTAATCTTTCATCTGCAAAATAAACATCCCATAGATCCCAACGGATATCTTTCCTATTAAGTAAGCCATGTTGAAGAACTGTTAATAATGAACCACCAGAAATGGCTATCCTGAAACGTCTCTGACGACGTGGCGTTGGAATTGTATCTTTCTTATTAAGTACTTTCTCCTGAGTAGCAGCCACCAAATCAGCAACTGCTTCGGCAACACCGGAAAGCTCAGGGAACGAATAGATGAGAGGGACAGCCGTTGTCATGCTGGATATAGAGAAGTGATAAGATTAAAAAAAAAAGAAGGGTAGTAGTTGTTGAGTTTGAACAGAAAGAAAGTGTCCAAATTCAAATCCAAATCGCTTAAGGGGGCTCAGCTGTTATATTGCCACCCACTCTAACATTACTCTTACAACTACTCTCTCTTCTTGCCAACCATGATCAACAATATTACCGAGCTACTAGCCCTTGCCTCTGCCAACGGTGTCGAGGGCGTTGTCCAGACAGGTCCAAACAGCTACACAGTTGACGGAACGCCCGTCCATGTCGACGCCAGTGCTACACTTGATACACTTTTAAAATCTTCACGAGTAGACATAACTGCACTCCGAGCAGCCATTGCTTCTGGTCGTGTCAATATTGCCAAGGTTATCACTACTGACCACACTACTTTCCCTTCCCCTCCCACCACTACTACTACTCCGCCACCACGATTTGAAGACGAACACCAGCTTCTCTCGGCTACACCACCTATCCTCCCACCTCCACCGGGCCTACAGCAACCAAATCACCCACTCTACCCCTCTTGGGGCGACGCCGACCGTGGTGCTGTCCCCCCACCACCGTTCCCCTCCCTCCAAACCCCCTTCTCTGGCATGTATCCTACCCCTGACGACCTGCAACAGCAGCAACAGCAACAGCAGCAACACCCATTCAGAAGAACTGGCCCTTTCAACCCTCGGTTCGATCCCCCAGGCCCGCCCTTTTTCTGAAAAACTCGCTCCAATCGCAATGCGACTTTTCCCAACCACAAACTCTCCCAATACTCATGCACACTCTTCATCACATCTTCTTCCATCTCTCCCACCCAACGAACGCAATGCTGAGACTCCACACTGTCGCTAAGAGGGCCGTTGCAACTGCTACAAAGACCGCAACTTCAACTGCAACCGCAACCGCAACTGCAACTTCAACCACCACAACTACAACCTCAACTACAACATCAACCTCTGTCACTGGTGTTGACCCATTAGATGTCATCCCTTCTGGTACTTACAAACAAGCTCCTAATCGTGCTGAAACATGGTCTCGTTCACAACGTTCAAGGGACTCAATATTCAAGAATGATCCTCGTTTTGTAGGAAAGAACCTCCTTGACCAACCACAACCACTTGCTGCAATCGAACTCATCAAAGACCAGCCCGTCAGTTACGTCCATTCAAACATTGCAGTCTGTCATGGTACTGATTTTGTCCAAGGTCATCCAAAGATCTACATCAACCTTGATAAACCTAAAGTACACTCTTGTGGTTATTGTGGTGCAAAATACGCTAGAGCTGATCTTAAACAGTAGACGTAGTATAGTAGGGTAACCCCCTCAAATTAAAGCTTCGGATTCGTATACCGTTTTTTTTTCCATTTTCGCCAACTACAAAAAAAAATTGTATAACTTCTAAATTATTCATTTGATCTCCTTTTTTTAAAATAAATACAATTAACTAATGTTTACATATTTGAAACTAACTCCACGTTTAGTTATTAACAACAATCGTCGTTACATTTCTCAATCAACACTTAGTGATATTTATCGTAGTTATCGTGAAGGTAAAAAACTTTCAGTTATAACAGCTCATGATTTTATTACTGCTCGTATAGCTGATAATTCAAATGCTGATATGATCTTAATTGGTGATTCACTTGCAATGACTTCTCATGGTTATCCTTCAACCTTACAAATTGAAACTCAAGATTTCATTTATGCAGCTCGTTCAGTTGCTTCAGGTACTGAATCAAAATTTCTTATTTGTGATTTACCCTTCGGTTCATTTGAAGGTTCAACTCAATTATGTGCAGAAACTGCAACTAAATTAATGAAAATTGGTCAAATCAATTCATTAAAACTTGAAGGTGCAGATTCTTTAATAATTGATCGTATAAAACTACTTACAAGTATGGGTATACCAGTTACAGGCCATTTAGGTTTACAACCTCAAAAATTTAATTTATTAGGTGGTTATAAAGTACAAGGACGTTCATCAAATGCTGCTTTAACTTTATTCAATGAAGCTAAAATTTTACAAAATGCTGGTTGTAAATTATTAGTTTTAGAATGTGTTCCTGAAAAAATTGCACAATATATTACAGAAAATCTTAACATACCAACAATTGGTATAGGTTCAGGTAAATTTACTTCAGGTCAAGTTTTAGTTATAGCTGATGCCTTAGGTATGCAAGATAAAAAATTACCAAAATTTGTTAAGCAATATGCAAATATTTACAATGATGCATTAAATGCTTTAAATCAATACGATTCAGATATTAAACAATTACAATTCCCAAATTCTACTGATCATACTTATAAAATGAATGATGAAGAATTTATAGAATTTAAAAAATTAGTTGAACAAGGTAATTGATTTATCTATCATCGTATATACTTATACCCCCATGAGTTGGTATAACAACAGCTTTACCTAAATTCATCTCTTTAGATGCACGTAAAAGTTCATTTCTTGGTTCAAGCCATTCTTCACTACTTAAAACAAATGTCCCCCAATGAACTCCAACAATTTTTTCAGCTCCAATCTCTATTGACATCTTTAAACTTTCACTTGGTGAAACATGTCTTGGCCTCTGATGCCATGCAGGACAATATTGTCCAATTGGAACAGCTGCAATTTTAACAGGACCATATTTCTCACCAATCATTTTAAATAATCCATTAACATAACCTGTATCACCACCATGGAAAAATAATGATTTCCCCCTCTTTCTAATCATAAATGTACACCATAATGATGCATTGGTATCAATAATATGTTGTCCTGACCAATGCATTGCAGGTAAACAAACAATTTCAAAATCATCTTCTAATAAGACTGATTTCCACCAATCAAGTTCAATAATTTTGTCACTAGGTACACCACATTTTTTAACTAATTTAACACCTAATCCAAGTGGTACAATCCATTTTTTCACTGATCCACCAGATTTAACACTTGCACAACTAGTATAATCTAAATGATCAGGATGATCATGACTGATTAAAACATATTCAGGCTTTAAAATTTCACCAGCTTCTTCAACTTTCACTGGTGATGGTACAATCCTCCTTGGTCCAAATTTTGAATCAACCATAAAATCACTCAACATTGGATCCATAAGAAATCGTACACCATTTGAATGTAAAATACCACAACTTTGACCTAACCATGTATAACCAATATCAGCATTATCAGCTAATTTTAACCTTTCACTAGTAACTGGTGTCCATCCAACAGCTTGACGTATATCTTCCCATTCAAAGGGTACACCACCACGTCTTTCCTCAAATCTACTGAATTCAATCAATCTCATCAGTAAAAATTCATAAATTGTTTGTGGTCGATATTCTCTAAATGGATTTTCAAATCTACCATGAATTTTCAAAGATTGAAACTGTTCACTCACTTCACCTTCATCTCTAGTTCGAATCTCACGTCGTGTAAGATAATATAAATATGATGCATATGTTGTATACCCTCCAATAACACCCAAAACTGTCTTCGTTGGCCACCTCATTGTGAAAGAAGTGTGGTGAAATTATAGATTTGTAAACTCGCGTATACACATGAGTTAGCTTAATAAATTTAACTACATGCTGTTATGTATTGTACATCAAACCAGGGAACTAAGGGCTGTGTGGGTTTCCCAGGTTGGATACTCTATATATCCTTTTGGTTGTCGTCATCTTCCTCCTCCTCCTCCTCCTCCTCCTCTTCTTCATCATCATCCTCTTCTTCATCATCTTCATCATCTTCATCATCTTCTTCATCTTCTTCATCTTCATCATCATCTTCATCATCTTCTTCATCTTCATCTTCATCATCTTCTTCATCATCCTCATCATCCTCATCATCATCCTCATTTTCATCACCCTCACCCTCTTCATCATCATCCCTCTCCCCCTTAACTCTCCTATCGTCTCCTTTACCATCCATATCTCCCTCCCCCTCAAGTTTTCTCGCTGCATCTTTCGCCATCTGCTCTTTCAGTTTCTGAACTTCTTTCAATTTTTTAACTGTAATATCAACAACTTCACTCCATTCACGCATACCACCCATTCCAATATCACCACAAACTAAAACTTTCTCAACAGGTCGTAAAACTTCAATATATTTAAAATCTTCACGTAAAATTTCCAAATGCATCTTAGTTACTGGATTCTTGTACATGAAAGTATTCATTGCAGGTGCAACTAAAATTGGTACAGCTGGATTCCAAACTCGTACAATACTAGTTAATAAATTATCAGCTAATCCATTTGCAATTTTAGCAAGTGTATTTGCACTCAATGGTGCAATCAATAAAATATCTGCCCATTTACGTAATTCAACATGTAAAATTGGATCACCTGGTTTAATCTTATTCATTGGAGCACTCCATTCTTCTTGTTCCCTCCAAATCTTAACCTCTGTTGAAATCTTCATTCCACGTAAAAAATGTTCTGCTGCTCTAGTAACGACAAGTTGAATACTAACTTTATCAGTACCATAAATTTTAAATAATTTGTCAATTATCATCAATATTTTAATTGTTGCAACTGATCCTGTTGCTCCTATCAAAATATGAATTTTATCATCATCTTCTTTACTCAAATATTGTGTAAATGGTACAGGTGGTCCAACAAGTGGAGTAACTAAAGTCTTAGTTGTATTTGTTTTCTTCTTAGATGAAGTTGCACTATTTGTTGAACTTGCTCGACTCAATTCATTGTTTGAGAAATTAATTGATGATTTGCGAGATTCAGAAACTTCTTCTGTAAATTGAAGTTTCGGAGAAACTGCGCTAATCAATTCATGATATACTGGTGGTGATCTCAAATTTTCCTTTCGTGATATACTTGCAGCTGAAAAATTTGTTGTAGTATTCATCATTGCTGTACTAGTTATTGGATTTATAATTCCAGGGCTCGTGTTGTTAGGTGTATGTATACTTCCACCACTTTTAGGAGAAGTAGTTGTAGAAGTGATTAATGTATTGGATCCTGCAGACCCTATTAATGGATTAGAAGTCTGTCGTGCAGTTAACCCATCTTGTTTCGTTGCAGCAGGACGTACTGAAATTGATCCACGATGCTTTTGTTGTTGTACTTGAAATGAAACTGTACTTGTGGATGATTTCAGCTGAGGAGTTACAGGAGTGGGAGTAATTGGTGTTGCAATACCTGAAAGGATACTAGCTGGAATTTGTGGTTGTGGAGTGTGCATACTGCCACCACTGACAGTATTTGTACCAATTTTTACTGTTTCTAACAGTGATTCATTCACATTGATTGTTTTCCGTGGCTGCTGCTGTTGCAGCTGCTGCTGATCTTGTATTCTCGTTTCTAGTTGTGGCAGCTGTGAGAGTTTGTTCGTTGCAGAAATTGAAGATGATGAAGATGTAGTTTTCTTAAAAATTGGACGTATAGGGACGGCACTTTGATGTTGTAATGAGACGTTGGTACTTGATGTATCCCTTTCAGTGGCATCGCCCACATGATCGGAAGGCGTTGCTTGCATGATATAAGGTTACCTGGGTCGTGTGTTTGAAAAAATGTAAAACTATGCTTGGCTGATAGATTCCGGACACCGATTTAGTGTTAAAAAGTGTATAAGAAGAGTGTGCTGGAGAAGAAGCTCAGATCATTCACGGGCTCACTCTTTAGCTCTGATTCTTTCTCACAATTTCTAAACTTTGACTTTGCCCGCACAATGAAAATTTTGGGGCATCGCCAACATTTTCTGTCAAATGAAGTTTCGACAAAGTCTATGACTAAGCGATCAAGTAATCGATCATACAAGCAAATTTTAGGGGTTGTATTATTTGTTTTTATATAATGTACAGTGTAAGAGATGTGAAGAAAAGAAGTGTGGATAATGAGGGAGGCTTAATTTTTCCTGAATTCACTCAGAACGGGATAGATGGCTTCGAATGCTTTATAGATTTCTTCTCTTTGCTTAGCACCAGTAAGAACAATTTTACCAGAGACGAAAATCAACAAAACAATCTTAGGTTTAACCATTCTATAAATTAAACCTGGGAATAATTCTGGTTCATAAGATGAGAAAGTACCATGCGCATAAGCAAGACCTTCTAATCTAATTGGGAATTTAACATCACAAGAACCAACAATATTTTGAATTTTAAAGTCAGTAAATTTAGCATTAAATCCTAATTTCTGAATAATTCTAGCATATTTCCTTGCTGCAAGTTTTGAATCATCCTCAGATTTTGCACCTGTAACAACCATTTTACCTGAAGCAAAAATCAACGCAGTTGTTTTTGGTTCTCTGATTCTCATGATAACAGCGGCAAAACGTTTAGGATTATATTCGGCATTACGTGCATGTAAGGCAATTGTTTTCAATTCTAATCGACAATCCAAATTTACGGTTGCAACAATATTTTGTAATGTTGGTACAATACCAGAAGCAGAACTGTCATCTCCATTAACGGCTATTCCAGAATGTACTTCTTCATTGTTTGATATTTGATTTAATGAAAAATTAGGTTTAAAGCCATTAGAAGCTTGTGAATTAGGGAAAGGGTCTGTTTTCTGACTCTCTACCTTTATGTTATCTCCTTCTTGTTGTCGATCATCAGTCAGATCGTTTTGACCTTGAACTTGACCTTGAACTTGATCTTGACCTTGGCCTTGGCCTTGACCTTGTCCTTGTCCCTCAGACTGTGACGTGGGGAAGGAAAGCGAGCCCTGACCCATGAATACCTTGGCACGAGCGGCCGTGGTGGGTAGCTTCAACGAGTCCATAATTGTGGCAGTGGCTAATAGTACAGAAGGAACGGTGAGGGATGGAGCTGCACCCAGGTAGCTAGCTTATCAAAGAGAATAAGAAGGGAAACGCCTGATGTGGATAACACCAGCACCTGAATTGCCGAGCCCCCGGCGACGCAAAACGCGGGCGGATGCTCCTCCTTTTATAGTCGCGGGGCAAATCTGCAAAAGTCAGGAAAACTTTCAGATTTCTCTCTTTTTTCGCGCCACGCGACTTTCATTTCAACATGAATTTTCACCAATTTCTTTCTTTCGTGTCCAAACTTGGCAATAGTAGTTATTTCTGTCACTCAGTCAACTCCAAGCTTCTGTGGCGATGGATTCTGCTGACCGTGCAGTGCTGGCACTCGTACACACGTCCGACAGACTGCTTGATGATGCTCATGCTCTTTTGCCTGCATGGCAAGATCAGCTAACTTCCCAGTCTAAGGAGGACGATGGGAGGCTCGTTTTGTATAACTCATATATCAAACAGGCCCTGAACTGTTTGTTTAAAGCTCTCAGACAATTCTCTAATACCATGGATGCAAGTATTCAAGCCTCCCTTTATTACAAGACTGCCAAAATTTTGTTTCTTGAAACGGCAAGCTTGAATTTGGCATCAGATTATTGCTATAAAGGTATCAACTTGTGCAAAAAATATGAGCCAAAACTATCAATGAACAAATTACGATTGTTATATTTGAATTTTCAAATTCAATTTCTTGCAAATCATACGTCAGCAGACTCATTGGCCTATTTGAATGATATTATTGATACAGAAATCCCAACTGATAATAATTTTGTTGATATCAAATATTTCTTTATGTTTATTAAATTCACTAATTTCAACTCCGTTTTCTCCATGAATAAGAATTTGTTAAATTTGAAATCTATCTTGAAATCAGAAAATATTATTTTCAAGCAAATAGTACTGTTTCATCTTATTGAATACCAACTCACCAACAATTTGCCTATCTCTGAAATTAAAAAGAATGTTCAATTACTTGATGATACGTTGAACGACTCATCGCCTCTACAATTCAAAGCTTTAAAAATTCTCATTGATTCACAAATAGCTTTGTACATAGTAGACTTGGAAAATATTGTTTCCAAAATTCAACATCTCGATACATTCATCAAAACTATAAAAGAGTCAAAGAAATCATGGCAGTCTTATTTAAACATAAACTTCTCCATTGATTCAACAAGAGGGAGTTTTCCTGTTCAAATAAAATGGATATCATTCAAAGATTTCACAATAACTTCCTACTTCTACTGCTCTGTTCTGTACTCATTCAAATCATGGGATAAAAAGAATAAAAGTGATAAAATTTTGAAAACTCTTCTACCTGCAATATCCAATAACAAAAAAACATCTTTTACCTCACTTGATGAATTGCAAAAACATTTGCTCAAAACTGAATACTTGAAAATTCTAACTGACATATACCAGTTAATTTCAGATTTCGTAAAGGATTCAGTACCACTTTCCCAAAATTCAATTTCAAAATATTCACATTTACAAACTTTTATTGAACAGTATACTAACAATACCATTAAATATTCAACATTTGAAATAATAGTTTACAACACTCTTATTCCAATTGTAAAATATTTGTTTGCGGTAATTCATCAACGAAATGGCAATTTTTACAAAGCTCTGTTTCTTTATTCAGAAGTAATTACATTCAAACCTGAACAATCAGCTATAATTTCAACTCTATTAAGCAATTTTGGAATTCCTATTACTAATAATGAACAATTAAAACTAATATCTACATTAAACTCTATACCCATTGTTCAGAATATTATTGAACAAGAAAAACTTAATCATTCAAAAATCTCTGAATTTGACTTAAATTATGATCAAATTATGGATAAATTTGGTAAGCTGTTAAAACTTAAGGACAAATTATTAAATAGATTGAACTCGGCAAAAGTAGAAAACAATGAACTTACAATGGTTGCTATTGAAGCAATAAAACATTTTTATCAAACATCGAGTACTGCATTCCCCTTCGATTCAATCAACTTGGATTTGATACAACAAAAATCACCTTTACTTACATCTATTTTATACCTTATTAAAGGTTATACGTATAAATTCGATCTAGGAATTTCAACTCATGAGAATTTGAACAAAAAGGTTAGTTACTTTTCTTATGCTTGCATGAATTCCATTAAAGCTTGTAATGAAAATAACAATAATGAAATCGCAAATTTGGGATATTATGAAATTTACAAAATAATGAATCATAATAGAAATTTGTATTCTACAAAGGACATTGAAAAAGTAGCCGCTAAACTTCAGATTGACTCAGAAACAAATTTTAGTAAACGCGTAAAATTCTCATAAAAACGATTTAATTGATATGTAATACTATCAAACATTCATTCATTCAACAACTCCCTTTTCAATCTTACTCGTAGTTTCAGAAGATCTACTCGGAAGTAAAACTGAAGCACGTGTTTGATCAACGCTTTTCAAAGCAGTTGCATTTTGAACACGATTATCCTTCTTTGGAACTCTTGCAATATAATAAAGCACATACATGGAAATAATATTGATCCCAATATAACAAATGAAAATCCCCCAATCTCTCCATCGTTTATTGTAATCAATATGAACACCAGCTAAATATGTATTGGTAGTTGACACACTACAATATCCACACAATCCATCTTTTGGATCAACTGAATAACCACCGGTTTCAAGCTGATATAATGCAATATAGTCACTACATGACTGACCTTCAGGTGGTGGAAAATAAACAATTTCTTTATCAGAACACTTTAAATTAGTATCACCAATACCAGCTGATAAAACAGCTGAAGTCCAATATGTAAATGGTGAACAACGGTACATAAATGACCAAAACCCAGTTGGATATTTTAATATACCACAAAATTCTAATGCCATTAAAAATAATATATTGGCAAGATTTGCACCATTCTCTTCCTTTTCAATACCTGCAATACAAGCAAATCCAAGAGTTGAAGCATAATTGAAAAATCCTACTAGTAGTAACCAAACTAATGCACCCCTTTCAGCGGTTGTATGAGTTGCTGATGCGTTTTTATAAAATCCAACAGGATAGTACCAACAAAAATAAGATACAGTTGCACAAAGAAGATTCCATGGTAATTCAGCAGTAACTTGGGCAGAAAGAAAGACCCACCATGTAAATGTTTTAGATGGTCTCTCGCGTACTTCATAAATAGATCTTTGTTCAATGTATAATGGTAACATTTGCTGTATTAAAGTATTTAACATGACAGAAAGCATAAAAATTGCCAACATTTGATTTTGTAAACCTTGTAATGAGGTACCAGCCCTGAAAAATGAAAATCCATTGAAGATGGAATTGAAAACAGAGAGGAAAACTTTGGACCAGACATATTTCGGTGTACGCCAATATTGTTGAAGAACTCGAATAGTAACATATTTGTATTGAGCCCAATATGAAGTGGCAAATTTTCTTTGAGAATTTATTGATGTATCAACAGGAATTTCCAAAAGCTCAGTTTCCATTCTGCTTAATTCATCTTGAACTGCTTTCCTTTCTTCTGACTCCATCCAAACTTCATAATAGTCTTGCTTAGCATGCGAACCTGGAGCCGCACCAATAACCTCCAACATCCATTCTGCCGGATTAGCATCTTTAGGACATGGATTAGCACCATTTGATTCAAAGTAGTTGATTAATGTCTCACAGTTCTTACCCAAATCACCAAAATAAACGGTACAACCACCTTTTGCTAAAAATAACAATCTATCAAACTCATTTAACAAAATAGCAGATGGTTGATGAATAGTACACAAGATTGCTTGACCATTATCAGCGAGTTTCCGCATCAATTGACAAACAGACCATGCAGTTTGTGAATCAAGACCCGATGTCGGTTCATCCAAAAATAATAGTAATTTTGGTTTTGCAGCCAGTTCAACACCAATAGTTAATCTCTTCCTTTGCTCAACATTCAATCCTTCACCTGTAACACCAACAATTGCATCTGCATATTTCTCCATTTCTAAAATTTTAATAATTTCTTCAACATATTCATTTTTCTCCGCAATTGAGATTTCTCTTGGCTGTCTCAAATACGCTGAAAATCTCAAAGCTTCCCTAACAGTTGATGTTTGCGAGTGTATATCTTGTTGTTGAACATAACCAGTTGATCGTTGAAATGAAGCATCTCTCAATCTACCATTGACAAACATTGAGCCAGAAACAACTCCCATCGTAACACGATTAGCTAGAACATCAAGTAGAGTGGTTTTACCAGCCCCAGAAGCACCCATAAGAGCAGTTAAGGTACCAGGTTTAATCCAACCGTCAACATGATTTAAAATACGTCTTGTTTCATTTTTAATTTGAACTTCATAACAAACATCTCTCCAATGGAATATATCATTACTGGCGGCAAGATTTGCAACTTCTCCACCTTCGTGATCTTCTCTATCACGTTCGTACAAGCCTGCAGGTTTTTCGCACAAATCATCAGCATTCTCGATATCAGTACCTGTGCATTGTCTTAGTTTCCTCTCCTTTCTCAGTCTCCTCAAAGTTGACTGTTGAAACAAAATAATTTCACCTTTTTGCATTGCACCTTTGTTAAACTCAACTAATACTACGTAAACACCAAGGAAAAAAACAATGTAACCAACAACAATTCCAAAATTTCTCCACTTATGACTATTTTTGTATCTGTAAGCTTCATAAATATAATCAGTACCATTCACATAATTGTAACCAGGGACAGAAGACACAACGGAACAAACACGATTTGCAGGGTTAGCATCTGGATAATTTGGAATAAAATCAGAACATTCGAATTGTCTGCCATCAAACTCATTAGCCATTAAAGATTCAAACACGTAGGATACTGGATCAATATAGTTGATCCAACGAGACCAACCTCGCATTGAAGGAGTTGGTAAGACAAATCCAGTATAAATGACCATAGCCGTTAATAAGACAGCAGCAGGAACCATGGATTCAGATTGAGTTTTAAAGGATGAACCAATGGAACGAAAGATATGAGACATGACAAGTGTTCCTGAAAAATTAAGAAGCAAATAAAAGAAAAATCTACCTGCGTTTCTTCTAAAGTTAACCATGAAATAGTAAATTAGATTGAAGCCTATACAGGTGGCTAGTTTTGTAGGTAATTCTGTGATAATTGATGCAAAAGCGTCAGCGGATGGATGATAGAAAGCCATTTTTTTGTGCTTTTCAACAATCGGTCTTGCTTCATATAATGACATTATTTCAAGTAAGGAGGCAAAAGCATTGAACAAAACAGCAAAAAACATTGCAGCAGAACGAGTATAAAAGGAATCAGTAGTGTTGGGCAAATTGTAAAATAGAGATGAAACAATCAAACCAATAATAATATTGCCAATAACGGAGAAAAGCATGACTGATGGATCACCCTTAAGCCTCCAGTAATTTCTAAGACAGACTAATTTGATTTGCATCCAGTAAGATATACGATATGATGATTTTGGACTGATATGATTAGATTGTTTGGCTTCATGAGCTTCAAAATACGCCTCGTGAGCTCTGTTTTCTTCACAAGTTCGCAAGTGTTCATCAATATTTTCCATGAGTACCTTGTACTCAGCAGAATCTTTCCAATATGCTTCAAACTCTTTTGGAGTTCTTGGTACCTTATTCTCCCAACCCTTTTTAACAACTCTTTCTGCAGGTGAAGTAATGGATGTTAAAAAATCGGCAGTAGTTTGACGTTCAGGACACTCGTATCCCATTTCCTCAAAGTACTTCTTAGCTTCTGAAGCTAAACCAAAGAAAATTTGATGACCTTCATAGAGTAACACCACGTTGTCAAACAAGTTGTAAGCGTCTTGAGAACATTGATAAATTGCAATTAATGGAGTAGTTTTTAAAATACAAGCAGATGTCTTTAAAGTTCTAACAAATTCTAATGCAGTAGCGGCATCTAAACCTCTGGTTGCATTATCCCAACATTCAATATTAGCACCACTTAGGGAAGCTTCGGCAATGGATACCCTCTTTCTTTCACCGCCAGAAATACCTCTAATGAATTCATTACCAACCTTTGTGTTAGCGGTGTGAGATAAACCAAAGGTAGCCATACAAACTTGAGCTATGTGTTGAGCATATCGCTTTCTTGAAACACCTGGAAATCTATTCTGAGGAGTTCTGATTAGGGCAGCAAACTCTAAAGTTTGAGCAACAGTTAAATGGGGGAAATGGTTATCGGTTTCCGCAGAGAAGATAACTTCACCTCTGTAATGGTTCTGAATATCATGAGGAGTTAAGCCATCGTAACTGATGATAGAATTTTGATCTACTTTCAAGCCGTATGTTTGAGCAGCAACTGTTTTTAAAAATGTGGAACATCCTGCCCCAGGTCTACCCAAAACTACAGTTAAAGTACCCGGCTTGATAAGACAATCCATTGATTTCAAAATCTCAAAATATCTGCTAGAGTCGTTAGACTTGAAATGATCTAGATAGAAGTCTCTAGCAAACTTGAATGGATAGTTTGAAAAGTTTGCTTGATAATCAGCATCAGAGGATATTCCTCTTACAATCAGGTTCTTTGCAGCAAAACCTAAAGATGTTGGTTTGTAATATTCAACATCAGCCTCGACTAGCTTCCTTATATTTTCAACCCAAAATTTTGAGTCAAAATTATCAGAATTTGGATCCAATCTTGGATCAATTTGGCTATCAATTGGAACAACACCAGGTACCTGCGATATTGATGTCAAAGTGTGCAAGGTGTCGAACGATGTATGATTTGAACTCTCATCGGTGTGATCTTGACTGGACGATTGAATTCCTTTTATTACTTCCATTTTGTGAACATCGTTTGATTGAAGAAAACTTTCAGCTAAATCTTTCACCTCTTTTTCAGCTTTAGCATCAAACCCTTGATATTTTTGATGGCCTTCGGAGAAGTCGTCATCTACAGAGATATTCTCCATTAAATTTTGTCTGTTGAAATATGCCTGCAAACTTACAATTGAATGTTTCTGTACTCTATGTAATGCATTTGTAAAAAAAAGGCATTTAACACTCAATTCAAAATCAGAACTTTCAAAATATGATAAATAGAGTTGTTTATGACTCCATAAATCCATAGCTCGGGTCCCGAGCTGACGTGATTTCCCTTTTCCCTCCGGGCGTTCCGCGTCTGAGGGAACTAAAATTGTCATTTCACGATCCGAGCTTGCACAGCCGTGATTGTGGAGATGCTGATAGCGGATTCAGAAATTTAACGGTTGAAACTTTTTGATGACTGATAAGCATTACAATACCAACCCTAAGTCTTTTCAATAGACAGTTCAAGGATGCCTGAGGAATTTCAAAAGATTGTAGCTGATTCCCCTCATTCACTACTTTATGGATCTGAGGAATCCTTGTCCAGCGACATAAATAATGAATCATCTCACATCGAACTTACACCAGTCACCACAACAACACTAAAAGAGTTTAAGTACCTTTGCACCAATTCTATCCCACTATTCTTTACATTTTTTATACAATACATGGTTCAAATTTTAATTCCTACATACTTTGCCAGTCAACTTGGTCCTGTTTACATGTCAGCTACAACTCTTTCAATCACAACATTTTATCTCACTGGACCAGTTCTAATTAATGGTTTCACTTCAGCACTGGATACATTATGCTCAACAGCATTTGGTGCAAAACACTATCATAAAGTTGGCACATATTATATACAGTGTACTATTCTTATGATTTTCCTTTTTATACCTTCAATGGTTTTCTGGTCAAATGCAAATGATTTTTTTGTCAAAATAACAACTTTCACTCACCCTGACGATCATGAATTAGCAGATCTATGTACTAATTTCCTTTCAACCCTTACATTTGTTGCTCCTGCTGTTGTCATTTTCGAATGTACAAAACGATTTCTTCAATCACAATGTAAATTTTCGGTACCTACCAGAGTTGTCACTTTGGGAATTCCAACGTCAATATGTTTCAATATTCTCTTCAAAGCAATTATTCCTACAGAAAGCTGTATTACAGCTCCTGCTATATCATTCGTTTTCACTTATTGGCTAATGACAATTTGCCTGGTTTCCTATGCTCTTCTTATCGATGGTTATCAATGTCTTCCTAAAATCGATGAAATGAAAAAATGGACGTTTACAAACTTTTCAAAAAACATTAGAATATTCTTTTCTCTTGGTATACCTGGTGTATTGATGATTCTTTCAGAAGCATTTGCATTTCAAATTATTACATTTTGTTCAACCAATTTTCCTAAAGATCAACTTGCTGCTCAAAGTATTGTTTCTACTTTAGCTTCACTTGCGTTTCAACCACCGTACGCTGTTGGTATATGTTGTTCAACTCACATTGCTAATATCATTGGTTCAAAATCATCAAACTATAAGGTTATTATGAAAGCGGTTTATCTGCTCATGATCACCCTTTCAATTTTTAATTTTACATGGTGCTTTTTCCTTGGAACAAACATTGCAACTCTTTTTACAGCAGATCCTGTTATTTTGAAGACTACCTCCAAACTTATCAAATTGATTGCATTAAATCAGTTTCTTGATTGCTTTAATATCCTTTGTGCTGCTATTTTCCGTGGACAAGGAAGACAAAATATTGGATCCACCCTTTCAGTTATTGCATACTATGCAGTTGGTGTTCCCCTAGAAATATATTTGGGATTCAAGCTGAACCTCCAGGTTTTTGGATTATGGATTGGTCTCGCTATTGCTGTTAACTTCTTGTCCGTAGCAGAATTGATTATTGTTTACAAATCAAATTGGATAAACATCATTAAAAAGAGCAACCAAATAGCCTGAAAATAGACCTACATAAAAAATACTATACAATCAAATAAAGTTAAACGTGTGTAAGAACAAGCAAAATATATAGCAAATCGTAGCAGGACCATTATTAACACTCTTTATGCTTACCATATTCAATCAAAGCACCAATTGTAGCAACAGCACCACTTAAAAACCCAAGCATGACTTTTTTTATATGCTTACTTCTTTTCAATTGAATGATTTCACTTTCTTGTCTCTTGATTATTCTTTGTTGATCAATAATGACATCGGATAAGTTAGTAATACAAGTATTCATTTCATCGAACGATCTTTTTCTCCTGTGGCAGCTGTTTTCCGCAGACTGTGTGTCTTTAGTGATGCTATCATGACTTGCCTCTTTACTTTCATTCACCCTAAATAGGCTGCCAGTATCACCATTGTCAGTATATTTTTGCTTTTCTCCTTTCACCACTTCCTCATCCAAACTGATTTTCTCTTCTTCTTCTTCTTCTTCTTCTTCTTCTTCATCTTCTTCTTCTTCTTCCGCTTCCTCTCTCTCTCCCTCTCCCTCCTCTTCCTCCTCCTCCTCTTCCTCCTCTCCTAGTTCTACTTCTATATCTTCATCAGAAAGCGCATCCTCAGCATATTCTCCAATCATATCATATTCGTCTACTTCGAGGCCAAACCCGAGACTTGTCGAATCTTTGTGTTCATCGTCATAATTGACAGACTCTACTTCATAATCAGAGTCGGAATCATCAGAATCATCATAAACAATGTCACGAATATCATCGAGTAATTTGAGACCAATATATTCGTCATCTTCATCCTCGCTAAGGTCCAGTGAGCTCTCAGTTTCATCGTTAGAATCACTAAATATATAGTCAGCATCATCTTCAGAAATATACTTTTCGTTGTTGTTTTCTTCTTCTTTTATAACTGTAGCCATATGAAATAAATACTTCAAGAACACTGTATATTCAAAGTAATCTAAATGCCACATATCAAGTTTTTGTTGAAAAAAGGTATTAAATTGCTTTATGAAATCATCAGATTTGCTACAATAAACTTTGTACCTCCAAGGAGCAACCTGATGAAATACTAAAACAACTCTACTTGACTCGATCACCTTTTCAGGAGACATAGATTGAATGTCAAACTCATTGAGGCGAAAACCAATGCATATAAGCTGACACTTTTTATTCACAGTTATTTCTTTAGTTACAATTTTCGGGGAATGAAGAACATTTTCCATGTACAAGGTGGTATTATTTGAATAGTTGATAATTTTGCCATCATCGAAAGAAAAGTGTTTGGCACTGATGTGAGGTTCATTTAAATACACATTATGAGGATCAGTTGTCTCACGACCTTTCTTTAACGAAGCTCTTCCCACAATAATAGGTATTCTATTATTGCCATCTTTAATACTTATTGTCTTCAAAAACGGTTTGAAATCTTTGGACATATTTGCTCTAATTCAAGGAAACAAAGAATGAATGAACTGATAAGCAAGGCAAATCGGACTTTGCAAATGTTGTCCGAGATGTCACTAACAAACTGTTTTCCTCGAGTTACACATTTCGCGACATCGCCAAAATTGGGTCCCCAATTCCATTTTACTATGTAAAAAGCACCCTATTTACTAAGAAATTGTTTTCCACTTGCTTTTATTACTATGTAAAATGAAAAGTACGATTAAAACACCACACAAATTGTTTCTCATTCACTCAAATTTAGTCTTGCCACACACAATTCATATTGGCTAATGTTTCACATATCTAAACTACTATTTCACCACCAAACCTGAATTCCATCTATTGAAATTACCATAGTAAATGTAAAAAACCACTTGCTTCCAATTATATTCAATCGCGACTAATTAGAGTAGATCTAATTTTTAAATGCTTGCTTTGCTTTGAAATTTAAGATGTTTGAAAAGTGAAAACTATAATTAGCTGGAAAAATAAAGAGTACAATTAATCAATGAAAATTAAGCTTAATATCTCCAGTGGCTGTTTTTGTATAATGTTGATTTTTGCGGTTTCTAAACTCTATCGGACAACTACTTGAGCTATTTTCAAGCTTTCTAATAGCCATTAACATACCACAAAGACAATTATTGCTATGTGATTTCCGTCTTTTAAACCCCATTCAAAATAATTCAAGTTACAAATAGTTTTTTAGCAATTTCAATCTATAAAGAATTTAGAAATCAAAGATAAATAATTCTACCTATCTTTCTTGAGAGCAGAGTTGAGTGCTTTTAAACCCTTCAAAAACTGTGGAAAGTTTGCCGGCTTAGTACTAGAAATAAAAATAGGTTGAGAGGAGAAATCGTAGTCCATAAAGGTTGAAAGGGGATAGCCTGAAAGAGAATACGGTAGGCTATGTAAGTTGCAAAACTTGTATATGATATCAGGATCTTGATAGTTCGATCCCTCAAAAAAATATCCTTTGTAAAATGGATAATGAGGTGATTGAATATTTGTATTACCATTGATTTGCTTAACTATTTCAGCCTTAGCTCTTTCAACATGAAATTGTTCACAATTTATGTTTTTGCTTGATAAAAGGAATACAGTTAAGCTGGTTCTGAAGATTTGACCTCTCTCATTGAAATTTTCATCGATTTTTACCGAAGACACAATAGAATTTGGAGATGGTTCAAGCTGAGCAAATGAAGTCTCTTCATCGCTTTTCTTATCGCCTTTTTCAGATTGGTTGAATTCCCCAAATGCAGTGGCAGAAAGTGTTGATTTGTGACCAAAACTCTGTGGTTCAAAGTCATTACCTGAGTTTGACTTATCTTCAGTAAAGGAAACTTCTAAGGATTCAAGATTTTCTAAATTTATAACCTTTATCAAATCATAAACTTGCGTGTTTGATTTGGTTAGGGAGCTTAGTTCTTCCTTTATCATACCACAAACTTTTTCCATATCTTTCCACGCATAACCATTTGACTCAAAGACTGTAACAATTCTGACTCCAGAGCAAGCAGCCCAAACAATACATTTAACGGCTTCGTAAAGAACACGAAATGTTTCGGCAGCTTTATGTGTATGGTGAAGTGAGGACCACTCTGCTCTTTTGGCCAAAACACTTGCTACTTCCTTTTTATCGGGTGCAACAATCCGCTTTTCATAATCCAAGAATGGTACTGGTACTTCTGGTGGTTGTGGGACAACAAGGGGATTCATTTCGAAAGTGAAAACTATATGGTCCGGCACATAAAGTCTACCTGTGGCTTGTCTTATTGACATTCGATCTCTTGGAATTGAAGTTGCTAATGATCTTTCTTGGACAAGATTTCCCAAACGTGTTGGAAGCAATCTTAATTTGTAATATTCTTGAAAAATTGTTGTCCAGATAGATGTTTTCATTTGAGTATTTACTGAATTAACAGAGGTGGATTTAAGCATTGCAGCAGGTCCTTGAATGGAAGCATCCTCAGGAAGTGGAAAATAAGACAAAGCATACCAAAAATTTGAAATAACTATACCAGAAATGTCTTGATAGGTTGATTTAATCCAGAGATAGTACTGATATAATGTAAAATAAAATGTCAATAAAAATCTCAAACAAGTGTAAAAAAGTCCCATAACGTAATTTGCTCTTAAAAATAACATATTATTACTTCCTGGTGGTGTGTATTTTGTAGCAGAAGTAATCCCATTGAGCACTTCTTCTCCTTCTTCGTACATTTTGATTGTTGTGAAGAAGATATCTTCATCTCTAAAACGTGGTTTGATTATAGATGACTGTACAGATTGTTTAGCAGACTCTACTGCTGATTGAACATCTGACATATTCTATAGTATGAAAGAAGCAAGATGAAAAGGCAAGATGAGAAAGCACGATAATAAAGCAAGAAATAGCAAGATGAGCATCTCACAAATGTAGTCAGAGATTTAGGGAATGAGCCTTCTCGTGCGATGACTGTACAGATGTAATCAGCAACCTGAATGTCATAAAATCAATTTAGGTTTATACATGTAATATATGGATTCGGTTTTATTAATTATTTAAGTAATGCCTTGATCTTTTCTTTACCTAAAGCTTGCAAATCGGAGTTACCACCGATATGCTTAGCATTGATGAAAATGTTAGGAACAGTTCTTTGACCAGTGATATTAGCTAAAGCATTTTGAATATCATCACCATCTTCTATAGTATCCAATTCTAGAATGTAAGCTTCTGGATAAACCTCTTCGATGAGTTTCTTTGCTGCACTGCAGTATGGACAATATGTCTTAGAGGCGACAAACACCTTATGGTTCTTGATTAGGTCTTCGACGCGAGCAATGGTTTGTTGGGACATTGGTTTAGATGTGGAAAAATACCTTCTGACTACGGAAAACAACTTGAAGAGTAAGAAGAAGCAGAGTAGTGCTGTTATCAATTCCATTTGGAAGAACATTAACATTGTTATAGGGGATCTCAAATTCGACTGAGCGCCACATTTTTCGAGCCCAGCGATAATCCAAATTTTATTGATTAGTAAATTTTGTAGGCCTGGAATGCAAACTTGTGGCTGGTTGGCTGGCGTATCTGTGGCTGGTCGTTACAGATTACATTAAAAGACTCTACTACATAAACAAACATATGTCACTAGAACAACCCACTTTTCTTCAAGTTTTGTTGTATTACCATATCGGTAACCGCTGTCAGTATGAATTTCATCGACTGTGTGTCTGTTGCGCATGTACGGTGTACATAGATTGGTCGTTTGGATTTGTTTAGACTGAGGAACAATTTTTCAAAGTATTGTAAGGTATCTTCAACATCGTTACTTCTACCATCATAGTCAGGGAAGTATTTTCTAACTGGAGATTTCCGTAGTTTGTCCTTCAAAAGATCAACTTTATTGAGGAAAAGGATGAAAGGAGTGTTAGAAAACCATTTCGAATTCACAAGAGAATCGAATAACATGATCGCTTCGTACATCCGATTAACTCTTTCATCTTCAAACAACACTTGGTCATATTCAGAAACAGCCAACACAAAACAAGCACACGTTATATCTTGGAAACAATGAATCCATTTCTTTCTTTCCGACCTTTGACCACCAGCATCGAGTAATTTGAATTTGATACCATTTATATTAAAATTTGTTTCTGTTATACCTGTAGTCTTAATCCTTCCCTTTAAGATATCATCATCAGTACATACGTAATCTTCATCGGCATAATTATGGACTCTTTCAAAGAAATATGGAGACGATCCTTCCAACTGAAACAAATTAGATTTTCCAAAACATCGTTTAATTCCTTTATCATTGTTCCAAAGCTTTTCAACAGCGGTAGCAATATCTTCCTTTGAAGCATTGTTTGTTTTCACATAAAGAGGACTATGAACATCCTCGCCTGCATAATCTTTCAGAATTTTATCAGTTTCTTTATAATCATCAAGCATGTTATCTGATATCAATGTTCCGTCAGTTGAGTTGACTTCTTCGAGCCAACCAACATCAGCCTTGCCACTGCTCTTAATTCTTCTTTCTGCCGCACTTCGTTCACTATACTTACCTAAGTATTGCTTGAGAAACTCTACACCACCAGCTGCTGGTGTATCTATACTCTCTAATGGCTTGTAACTCAAAATCAATTGCTTATATGGATATAAGGGAGAACTTGGGTCATCAGATTCCAACTGTATCCCCAAATTTCTTGCCTGTATAATCAAGGTTTGCATACTTGCAACTGTATCAGCCCATATGATATTTTTATACTGAAATTTCTCTTGAGGTGAAAACCCTCCAAGATGAAGCAATCTCATTTGTTTCAACACTGTAGATTTTCCTGATTCTCCAGCACCTAACAATAACATTTTTACTTGATTTTTCTTATTTGCTTTTCCTTGCTGCATCATTTTTTCAAGTCTGTTGTCTTGCATCTTTTGCAATTGCACCATATCAGGTTGCCTTTTTTGTACGTATTGATTAGAAGCAGAACCTTGTTGAGCGGTGTTTTCTGCTGGTAAACTTGCTGTGCATCCCATAGCTGCGGTGTATGAATTTATTAAAGTAAAAGAAGTAACGAGCTACCTTCAGGGAAGGTCACACTGAAATATTACAAAAACCCACAACAAAATACAAGAAATTTACTAAGCTGGTAGGTCAAAGTGACAGGCCCACCAGATAAAAATCTTGGAGGTATGTCTCATGTTAGCGGAGATGTAGCACTCTGTTTCATGTTGCGTTTCATGTTAGCACAGCCTGGGAATTTTGATTACAAAAGATGGAAGCTCTCGACTGGAACACAAGTTTTTAGTCACAATATTGAGGAAAGTACTATTTAGACAAGCTATATAACTTTCATAATTAGCTTAGTAGCCTAGGTGTGCAACTCTTCATAACTGGCAAAAATTTCGTAAACATCGTCCATCGAGGGATAGGGTGTTGATCTTTCTTGCTCCGTGTACTGAGTTGCTATTTCTCCAAATTCAACTTGATCCTCAGTAGCTACAGGAAGTTGCAATGATGTTATTTTAGGAACCTCCTCATGAACATCCTCTTCTTTCTCAGTTTTTACATTTGATGTTCTGCTTTCAGTGATTCTTGCTTTTTTCAAAGCTAGCCTATGTTGGCGTAGCCCACTGAAAATTCTCCAGCGAGATTCAGGCTTCTTGGGTTCAGTTAATACAGTTTCTTTCTGAGACAAATTATTATCCAATGAATTCTTTTTTTGTTTCAAAGAAATCTGAGTTATCAAGGATTCAATGGCTCTGTTTCTGCCAATTGTCCCAAGTAAATCAGACCGTGTAACTATCCCGTCTGCGTTGGTTATCTTGCTTTGTAAGCTATCAAAGGCTAAGTTTGTTCCTAGGCCAGGCCTTCTATATCGCACTACAAGTGACTCTTTAAGGTTATTTCCACCTAATGACTCCAACTTCTTTTTTTGTATTGATCCATTAAGACGGATATTTTCTTTTATTTGATACTGGTGATATCTGGCAATGCTATGGTGGCTGTGATGGTTTCTGCTATTTCCAAATCCCTTTTCTCTTGATTGCATATCATTTCTTTTGAAGAAATCAGCTTGTTGAATCAAAGGTATTGTTGATGGCTGGAATGTAGAAGAGTGGTCTTTGGGAGCCAATATATTGCGAATGGTACGTTTAGTAAGGGGTCTGACATTATTTGCAATCCAACCTCTCACGCCGAATACTTGAGTTCGTTTTTTTACCGTATCATATACATTGTTTATGTGAAAGTGGGAGATTTTTGTACTTGATTGAAAATTAGATTTATTTTTGATTGTAGATTTTGTTAGACTGCGATTTTCCCTAAAAGAAACATTATTCATAGTTAAGTTAATGACGTTGTTCAGGTCCCCAATAATGCTAATTCTGTTCTTGAAACCATCATTCTCTGCATTCATCTTATTTAATATGGGGTGGATTTTCAGGCTAGTGGATTCTATTGTATGATTGGAGCTTGTGGGCATCTCTTCGCCCCAGAGCATGCTATTTCGTCCATCTCCTGAGAGCGAGCTTGCACTTGCAATGAGGTCTTTTTCAAAAGAATCGAGTGAACACAGGTCATCATAATTAATAACTTGAAACCTTTTAGAGCAATGATTGCGATTGCTTTGATCATTTATAACTGTGTGAATCAAGTTTTCTTTATTGGCTTCCTGATCTTCAAAGATCTTGAAGTTGGGAGTCCCGTGTTTCTTAATGTTAACCTTTTTTGTTTTATTCCTATATTTATTTCTATTGTGTTTAGTCGAAACTCTAGCCTGCTTTTGGGGAGGAATTGGTTTCTCCCAATAATCCTCCCACTTCTTTCCCACAAAATGTTGCTTAGATAAAAAGTCGATGTATTCGTCATTTCTGAGAGATATCAACGGAACATTTTTTAGTTTTGAGGTAAGCAGAAAGGGATTTCTTTCGGGATCACCCGAACCTACGTGATAAATCCACCAACGGTTAACTCTTAGCTTTACCCTATATAGTCTCCCATTAAGGCGTGCTTTATGCAAATGGCGATTTTCCCACGCACTTATCATTGAGAGTAGATTGAAACGTCACGGTTTTCTAATTTCTTGGAAAGCAAACCTAGTAGTACAATGGGTTACAAGCAATGGCTATTATCCTAGATACAGAGACGTTATGCACAAAAACAATATGGTTTTCGAATAGTTGCCCTTCAGCTTGAAGTGTTATACCGGTGGCAAGCCGCGCAAGCAAGTTTGAGCTTCTTTCTACAGTACTATCTCAGCTCTCTACTTATAAAGATCTTTACTGAGTAACATCGTGAAACAAGTTTCTGCTATGCTTATAATTTTATTCAGAAACACTTTATTGTGAAGTATAATGTACACAGCTATTAAACAATTTAAGCTTTACCCAGAAGCTTCATAAAACTTTTGTTGATAAGTTCTTTCAAATCTTTGTAGCTTATAATCAAGCAAGTCATCTCATCGGGGCTAACTAGGAGAATATTCTCTTCTACACCTGCATCAAGCTTATTCAGGCAAGTGATCACATGAGTTAAGTCTACAACTGGTTTGCCTGTCTCGTCGACTTGGTGGAATACGTAATCCTTGAACAACTTTATAGGGTATCTTTCGCCCGTTTCTGACCAAGATCCGTCTTGAACCATCTCGGGTCTTTCACATATAAAATCTAGCTTGGCAAAGAGTCTCACTAGTCTAGCATTTTCAAGCTCACTTGACAAAGTAGATTCCATGACGTCGCAATTACTTTGCAATGAATTTATAACTTTTAACATCATTGGTGCAAGTAACGATTGAAATGCTTCAAGAGTAGGATTTTCACTGAATAAATAGAGTAGCATGTTTTTGAATTGAGTGGAATATTTCAGCTCCAATATAATCTCTCTGGGGTCCTCGGATTTAGATTGAATAACTGTGGTTGATTTGGCCAAGAAAAGAATAAGTTTACCTAAGGATAAAAGATCTTTCTGAATCAAGGCTGTTAAATCAGGTTCAGATTCCTTCTGAGTATTGTCTTCCTTGGATCTTCTCACATCATTCAAAATTGTGTCAATGCTCAAAGCAGATAGTCTAATTCTTCCCTTATTAGTGATAATTATTTTGGAAGGATCTAAAGAGCCAACGCTCAACTTGAGATTAGACACTTCTGTGACTGCATTGAGAAGCTGAATGGTATAGCTCCATAAGCAATTTTCGGTAATCAATTCAGGGTCCTTATTTGGAAATGACATGAAATGATTTTCCAAAAGGGTCAAGGACATTGGGAAGTAATCATAAATTAGAATGAGAGAATTGTCATTGAATGCTCTTGTAGTAAAGACATCATAAACCTTTACACAATTGGCGCAATCAAGTTTCTTCCACTTTTTGATTGATTTCAAGACGGAAGCTGATGTAATAGGAACATTTTGTAACCTCCTCATAGTATATAACCTACCATCGTCATTTGACATACATTTATAAACCATCGATGTATATCCAAATGACTTACTACTGTAATTAAAATTATGGTCAATTGGATACAAAGAATGGTAGACGTCAACATGAGATGGTAGATCAAGTTCGTTGTTTGAAACAGCTTTCAAGCTTTCTTCATTCTTCAATTGAAGATACTTTCTCAAGGAGCTATCAATAAAAAGATCATCAACAGTTCTTTCATTTGCCTTTTTATTCAATGCAATGTGTGGAGGTGGTGGAGGTGCATAAAGAAGGAAATTTACAGGAAACAAATTTGTATTTTGATAGAATGGTTCCTCTGCTGAAGGATTGTAAACATCCGCTACACCTGTTGATGCTGATAAATTTGTGACTGGTGTGAATACAGGCGCTGTGGTAGGATTGAATGATGTGGTTTGAGTTAAAGTAGACCTTAAAGAGCTATAATCGTTTAATGGGCTATTTTCCTGTGCTTTCTTTTTATCCTCTGATTCAGCCACTGTAGGCGCAATTGATGAAGGTGATGATGGTGTAACTTTCAAATTGGAAGACTCCGATTTAGAGGGAACAAAACTTGGGATCGTTTCTAGAGATGGAGATAATGCAACAAATTTATTCATTGCTGTAGGTGTGAATGACGGCGAGTCAACTTTGAATCTACTAGCTGAATCCATTGATAAATTCTTTGATAAGGCAGGTTTAAAAAGAGGGGGGCTAATGTCTGGTCTTGAATCTTGTTGATTCATGAGTGGACCATCTTCATTTTTGTTCTCATTGGTTTCATCAGAAGAAACGTTGTTGCTTTTGTTGTTGTCAAAAGTATCATTCTTCAAATCATGATTATATGAACATCCTTTGTGCTCAAACTTACAAAAGCCATGAATTTGGATATTTCGACAGGGTATATTCTTGGCCCAATCGAATTGAGCGGATGAAGGCATAGAAGGTCTTGATAACGTTGTAGATTCTACCAAAACTTAGCAAAGAGATGATGAAAATTGAAATTAAAAAAGATCACTGGATTTATAATATAGAATATCGTTTTTGAGATTGTTATATTTTCAGTATAGTGTATGAAGGATTGTATTTTTCCATAACAAAAAAGAAATTTAAGTTCCACAAGGGTATATTTAAGAAAGATATCATAATACATGTTTGAATTGGACTCAGAGGGTCCGCGACAAAAAAAAATCCAAAACTGTAAAAGTAAAGGGGTCAACTGGGAATTGAACCCAGGGCCTCTCGCTCCCAAAGCGAGAATCATACCACTAGACCATTGACCCAAACAGTTTGAAATCTCCCTCCGCCCGGGATCGAACCAGGGACCTCAAGATATCCTTAATCTTATAACTAAGATACAATTACAGTCTCGCGCTCTTCCAACTGAGCTACAGAGGGTTTCACAACGCCAACAAAATTTAGGAATTTTGCCTCAAGTGTTTCACTGCCCAAATTTTTGAAAGCTTTTATTAATTTTATCGTATGAATGACTATCTTTTCTTGCTAAAACCAAAGTCAACTGTGCCAGTTACAGCTTCTAATAAAACTAAAAGCTCAATAATTACGATTACATTTGTTTTTAGGAGGTTTTTGAACTTTATAAAAGGATTATGGCACTGATGGTGAAGGAAATATCTATTTTGTCGTTGTATCAATGACGGTGACTAATGTATTAGTTTTATATGATTGTATAATATTAATTCTACCATAAAAAAAAAAACAATGTATTTCAATCGATTAACAGAAGCTATCTTTTAAATAAATTGCATTGTTGATCTGGAACTCAAGTGAAAAGCCTTTTAAAATCTGAAATACTAAACCATTTACCTAATTATCACCAGGAAGAGTGGGTATTCAACGCATATGGTTCAAGAGAATTTATATAGCTGTCGAACCACAAATGAAACTTTCATCAATATCGGGTCTTTTGTAATCTGGATGTTATAAAGATCCAAAAAAATTAAAGCTTCTAAGTCCTTTCAGCTTCTTCATATATCACTTCCGACTATTGGCGTCAAAAGAATCTATGGCCCAAGATTCGAACAAAGAGGATCGATTGGTAACGGAAAGCAAGTTTTAAATAGTCCAGCTTCATCTGACAGCTATTATAACAAAAATAATTAGTACTATGAGTTATGTTACTGCATATTGCGCTGACAATGACCACATTTATATGATTGCTTTTTTGATCAAGTTTAACAGAGTGGTGGCTTGTACATACCTTATTAATTAAATCATGTACCGCCAAAATAAAGCAAGTATGTTATTACCACAGAAATCAGAATAATTACTGTGTGATCTGCTTTGAACAATTGTGGTTATTATAAAACATCAAACTTGAACTCCATAATGAAAATCAGCTATAAGTTATTCTCCGTGTAAGTGTCTTTCTGATTGTATGCTACCCACTCAACAGTGCACTCAATTTCTACTGAAAGTTATTTAGCTAAGTACTTCTTTGTGCTGGCGATGTACCTTTTTTTTACAATTTTGACAATAAAGTTATTCAGATTGATTGCAGAATGGGAGTTACGCTTGGTACAAGTTAAATGAAGACAGCTTGTTATTCACTATATTTTTATGGATGGATAAGAGGTGTAAGTTCCTTGACCCAAGTGCTAGTGGTTCTAATGATTCTGTAGCAGTTTCTTGACAGGTTAAGTTAACGATTTGTTTCTCTGTAATCAGTAACATATCATTAGTGTTGTTTACGTCCTCCATTGAGATTCAGGATGATCCTCAAATTTATGGTATACAAAACATTGATTTAATCTATACAGAACTACAGTACATATTAGTTACATAAAGTTTATTCAAACAAACTTCTAATGTCTCTTTCTAACATCATCAATCCAATTTTGGGTACTCATTTGTGTCAATCTAGACAAAGCTCTAGCAAAAGCAAATCTTTCTTCATCCAAATGTGCAAACATGAATGCTTTTTTAGCAATATCTTTGTCGAACCCATGTTTGGAAACTAATGTATCATTTTCAATTTTGTAGTCTATTTCTTCATTTGTTTTATTAGATAATGCGAAAACATTATCACCAATATGTTCAGGTTCAACAAAGATATCTTTGAAAGGTGCAGCTGCAGTGACAGCTATTCTAGTATGGTTATCATAGACTGCATCTAAGAAAGTAATAAATCTTCTAACCTCATCTCTTTGGTTGATAGTCAGATAAGGTATATCAGTGACAATGATCGACTCAAAACTTGTTGCTAATGTAAGATAATCTCCTGCAGCTAATGGTTCACCACATAATTCCTTAAATGTAAATTGTGCTACATAAGGAGGTGAAGCCTTGGGAACTATCAAATCACGACCCCAGATACGTAAAGCAATGTTTGTTTCAGCTTGATGTCCTTGACTGAAAAAATTATACCAGTTTTCAACATGCTCCTTTCTTTCCTTTTGACAAGCTTTGGAGAGATAGTTTATTCCAGGTTTAGGGAAATAATAAGCTGATGAAATAGGTCTAGGAATTTTTCTATAGTCAGTTGGTGAGTTTAGATATATCACATGTGTTACATCCTTTATGAGTTGAATACAAGGGATAAATGATTCTCTTTGAATACCATTGATATAAAGATCATCTGGTGCTCTATTTGAGGTTGCAAAAAGCACCAATCCATGATCAGGCTGTAAAACGATATCAAAAAGTCGTCTTAATAACATAGCGTCTGCAACATCTGTAACTTGAAATTCATCAAAACATAATACAGTGGCAGTTTCAGATAACTCCCAAGCTAAATAAGGCATCACATCGATATCTTCTCTATTCCCATGCTGGATCTTAAGTTGATGAGCTCTTTTGTGAATATTTTGCATAAATTGATGGAAGTGAAGTCTTTTTTTCGTTAGATGAGTTGGAATGGTATCATAGAATAGATCCATCAGCATAGTTTTACCACATCCAACATCACCATATAAATAAATTCCCTGAGGAACAGAAGTATCATTTACTTTTGAACTTGTATCTTGCTCTGAATGGAAAAATCCTGTAAAAATATTTGTGAATGAAAAACTAGATTTTGATTGTTGAATCTGATTTAAGTCAGGTTCCTGCACTTTTGGAGGGTGATAATCCGTCAATTGTGAATATAAATCATCGACACTTTTCAATATTTTTCGCTGGTATTCATCATTTCTCAATTTTGCCTGTTCTACTCGTTGATCATACAATTCAACCGGAGAGAGTGTTGATTCAGAAGATATGTATCTGAACCCAAAAGTTCGAGTTGGAAAACTGGCTCTTTTGAAAACTGCAGATGTACTATTATACCTTAGTAAAATATTCAACATTACTCTCTATAGACATCATGTATGAAACTGATCTTATCCGACCTATTGGCGGATGAAAAGGTAATTTATTCACCCCGCATCGACGTGGTAAACATCGACTGCAACCAACCGTCAGCTCGCGGGATCAAATTGAATTTTCAGGTTTCTCCGCATTAAGGTTTGAATCGCGATTAGGCTACACGTGTTTTCTACGTACACCGTTTACAACTCGGCAAGGTCTATCTCAAGCTCAATCTCGTTATCGTCCCCGTTCTTCTTGCTTTCTCCCGTCTCCTTGATCTCTTCTTCAACTGTGTAAGTGGTAGTTTTGGGCCCCGTACTAGACTTCACAAAACCAATCTCGTCACGTAGTTGAGTCTCAATTTCTGAAGGTGTATTTGGCGTCATTTTGATAGCACCATACATATTCTCTAAATACTGCTTCTTCTTAAGCATGTCTTTGTAAGAGCTTTCATCACCATGCTCAAGTTCAAATTTCTTGAACAAATCCCAGATAAGTGCCCTATCACTATCATTTTTATTGAACTCCATGATATTTTCTGAAGCATATCGTAAAACTTCTCGTGCCTTTCCAATATTTTTCAAAGCCACTTCAGTATTCACAAAACTGCTTATAATAGTTTCAATATATCCAGGAAGCTGCACACTTAATTCATCAATGGCATCAATGAAAACGTCTACTGCCCACTCAAGATTCTTGACTTCAATTGTATTGACTATAAGAATCTTGTAAAGAGTCAACTTGTCTTCTTGCCTTTGAGATACATCAATTCCCTCTCGTAAAACTTTTAGACTTCTCATACGGGAGCCATGCTCAAATTCCCAATGTGCATAGAGGACATATGCATCTCTCAATTTCTCAGTATCTCTTCGACGAGAAAAATGATCGATTCCCTTTTCGAATACTTCTCTCACCCTCTCTTTGTCCCATTCCAAATCACTCCAATATTTGAGAACCTTATTCATATAGATGGTGAAGATAACATCTTTCGAATTACCCGCAAATATGTTCAGCGCTCTCTCGAGAATGGAGAAACATTTCTCATAAAACCCCTTTTCTTCAAGATAAAAACAATAGTTGGTGGCAATCACACTATTGACCACTTTAAGTTCAAATGCATCATCATAAGACTTGCATACAGCGTCAAAGTCTTTAGTGTTCTCTACTAAATCAAGAAAAAGACACCATAATCTCAATGACTTAAACAATTTCATGTGTACACTAACTGATTCATCTTTTATATCAACTTTACCATTCATTACTTGTTGAGGTATCATTATAGACAAAGAAGCAACATGAGTTGCACGTTCGAGATCACCTGTTGCAATTTCACACTTGATCCATTCGATCCAAATAGTCTCAAGCTGCTCCATCTCTGTCCAGGGAACTTTAGTAGCAGTTTCAAACAAGGACCTACAATTTTGTAAGTCTCCCTTTTTGAAATAGAGTTTTGCATAATTGCACCATATTTGAGCAAAAATATGTCTTTCATCCTGTGGTATCTTTTTCGTCACAATACTCAAAACAGCTTTGGCATAACAATCCAATAGTTCTGTAATTTTGGATTCATCATCACCAAGTATCTTCAGCCTTTCCAACCAAGCAACAGGGCTGTTTATATTTTGTCTGAGTTTAACATCATTCAATAGTAGTTTTCTGGCTCCTAGAAGATATTCAAGTCTGTCGACTAGGTTCGATAATTCATCGGTCATGTTATTTTCAGACGTATATTCAATCCGTTTTTCTAGTTGAGCGGTCAATGAATCAAAAAGCAGAGAAAAATCTTTGACAGTTAGTGATTTATTCATATGATCTTCTAATAGCTGTATTCCCTTCTTGAAATCATCTATACCAATCAAGAGATTAGCATATTTTATTGTGAAAGTACTTTGCTGATCGGGGAACTTTTGAATAATGGACTCATAAATTTGACTAGTGAAGTTGAGACAATTGCTTTCCATCCTGGCCAAATTCGCAAGCCTCTGAAAATACTTCAGATTTAGCTCTAGCTCCGACACAGTAAAATTTATTAGTATATTAGATTCTGTTAGTTGTAGAAACAGTTTATGGAAACGTTCAAGGTCCGCAATATTCTCTGTTAAGCTCAGAAGTTTTTCAAAAGCAGTGTCTAAGTCCATCGATTTCTTTAGCCGATCGTAGTCTTCCAATAATCCAAATTTGATTTGATTTTTGATATAAATCATATAGCTAAAGTAGACTCTAAATTGGAGAGACGTAGGTATTCCATTAATCAACATTATTTTAAGCAGCACAACATTCCATATCTCAAGATGATCAGAATACTTAAGTTTTTCAAACGACCTATCAACTAACGCTAATATTTGTGAAGCATCAATATGATCTTTATACTTTAGCAAAAACTCTAAACGCTTGACCCAAAACTCTACTTTTGTCCCCCATCTTTCCTCATTGTAATTAAAACACAGATCAATTTTATTTAACTCCGTCGGATTGAAAGAAAAATGTCCAACAAACTCTACATAATAGTCAATGAATTCACACCATACGCTAAAATCAGATATTAACGCCCATGATTTCCTGTATAATAAAGCCAGCAATTGCTCTTCATACCTTATTTTGCTATCTATTTCACTAGTTTCTATATGTAGCTTTTTGTGATTGATATAGTTGTCCCAAACGGTCTCATCAGAAACGTTTTCAAGTAGTTTCAGTTCAAACGGCAAATCGGTCTCTTCTATTTTATCTAGCAAATTGTTTTCATCATTCATAGTTGTGACACTGGCCATTTGTACAAGTAAGTTGTCTGTTGGACAGAATCGTATTGAACATTACTGTGTACATGTATATCTGACTTTTGATCCGTGCACCGACTGTTGTACTAATGAATTTTGAACGAGCCCTACGTTATGGCTGCTTCTATACTAAATCTTAAGGGTTATAGAACACTTTCAATCAGTGTACTGATATAGTTTGGCAACTCAAAACACATTGATCAATTCAAGCAAATCATGTCAGGTGCTGCAAACAGGTATGTATTGAGCTTAGAGAATAACTAAGTAAGCCAAATGGTTTCCATGAATGACTTCTATACTAACATTATCAACTATTCTGAAGAGAGCAAGTGTTTCCAACACGTATGACCCTCGGAGTGATGAAAGGTAAACTCAAGGGTGCACAGACTGGTTATTCATTACTAAAAAGGAAGTCCGAAGCTTTGACTAAAAGATTCAGAGATATAACAAGGAGAATTGACGATGCAAAGCGTAAGATGGGCCGTGTGATGCAAACTGCTGCATTTTCTTTGGCTGAAGTTTCATATGCTACAGGTGGTAACATTGCCTTTCAAGTTCAAGAGAGTATTAGTAATAAGGCAAGGTTCAAAGTTAAGGCAAGGCAGGAAAATGTGTCCGGTGTGTACTTACCACAATTCGAGGCTGATATTGATACATCTATAAATGATTTCAAAATGACCGGTTTGGGAAGAGGTGGTCAACAAATTCAACGTGCTAGGGAAGTTTATAGTAAAGCAGTTGAAACGTTAGTTGATTTGGCATCTTTACAAACAGCATTTGTTATCTTGGACGACGTTATTAAGGTAACCAATAGAAGAGTCAATGCTATTGAACATGTGATTATTCCTAGGACTGAGAATACAATTGCATATATAAATTCAGAATTAGATGAATTAGACAGAGAAGAATTTTATAGATTGAAGAAAGTGCAGGAAAAGAAACAAATAGCTACAGCTGCAGCAGAAGCTGCCGACAAAGCCAAGAAAATTGAGGAAGAGAAGAAGAGACTTGAGGAACTTGAAAAGCACGAAGCAGAAGATGCAGAGAAACTACTTGAAGCTGCCGAAAATACGCATGTAGAGAATATGGTAGTAAAAGAACCAATTGAACAAGCAGAAGCGTTAGTAACAGAAACAGAAGAAGACGTTATCTTTTGAAAGCTCAGAGATATGTTATATTTATAAACTATTTATAATCTAGCAAGGATAATTGTACAATATGTTTTGATGTGGAGGGTTCCACCGAATATGATCAACAAAATTCCTGCTCAACTCATAACGTGCGTGAAATTTCAGATCTATCCGTTCACTTGAGAATGCTGTTTCATCATTTTTGGCGGTACCGCAATGATTGGTGTCAAGCCACTTGCAATATCTGGTTTATTATCAGTATTGTTTTTAATACTAACAAGTACCTCAGAATATCACCGATTGTTGGGAAGAATTGAAGTTGATACGTATGAATATCCTAAAGAACTGAACGTTGAGAATTTCGGGTTTATAGTGGAAAAGGTTGATGTTTCCGCTATAGAAAACGATCTACTCTATTTAGTAGACAATCTTCCTAGTGATAGATACTATAAATCAGAAAATGGATTGGTTGCTGCCAATTTCATACAAACATATTTGGAAAACTTAGTTGCAGATGCCATCAAACCTGTTTTCAAATTGCATACATTTCAGCATGATTGGAAGCAACCATCCATTATACTAAGAGCTAATGGTGAATTAGATGATACAATTATTATCGGTTGTCATATTGACTCCATTAACTTTCGATATTATCAGGATGCGCCTGGTGTGGATGATAATCTTTCAGGTATTGTGACTGTACTTCAGGCAATTAAACAACTTATTAAACTTTTGAATGACGATGGAATTTATATGAAAAATTCAGTCGAGTTTCACTTCTACGCAGCTGAAGAGATTGGAGCCATTGGATCAACGCAAGTTTTCCGACAGTACAGGAAGGAAGGGAAACAAATCGTTGCCATGTTGCAGCAAGATATGACTGGGTACACTCAAAAATCAACAGATTTAGGGGAAAGAGAGCATTTTGGACTTATAACAGACTACGAATCTGACAGTTTGGCCAAATTTGTACGATTGATTGTTGAAGGATATACAACAATCCCAATCATGGATACTCAATGTGGGAAGATCTGTTCAGACCACGTCTCTGCATTGATGTTTGAGTATCCCAGTGTTTACGTTTTTGAAAGTAAAGTTGAATATGGGAACCCTTTCATGCATACCAACGAGGATACTATTGACAAGATTAACTTTGAACACATCAAAGAACATGTTAAACTAACAACTGCATTCATGGTCGAGTTAATTACACAACAGCTACCAACAACAAAATGGCCGAAAGACGTTATTGCATTTAGATACATTGATTTTATTATACTTGTGGCAATGCATGAAACCAAACGATTTGTGTACATGGTAATTATATTTGCTGCATTTGTTGGATCTTTGTACAACATTTATTTAGAGTTTGGTAAGAGTTCCACCATTTCTAAAGAGGATGACGCTAATTCTTCCCCACTTGGGACAGGATTAACTAATGAACAATCTACACATAGAACTAAGAAGGCTTCAAAGAATAAGAATAAGAGGGTGTGACTGACAAATCCCGCTACGCGATGACATCGGATTGTGGGGAAATTAAGGGGCCATGTTTTTTGTGGGGTATAAAAGTTGATTTTCATCCTCAAATTGATCTATCTTGAAAGGGAGTTTGGTATTATTTACTTTTCTAACTACCAAAGATAATTAAAGATGCTATTTGATATAATGAAACAAAACTTGATGAAACAGACAATGTCTGCTCCTACCATGGCCTTAGGGTTTATGGGTGGTGTTGTCTTACCAATTCTATTAACCAATGCAATTGCTAATAGTCATCCTAATAGTATCTACAAAGGTCAAGAAAAAGGTGAGTTAAATGCCCTTCATTTTAGGCTTCACGATTTAAATCAGCGTATAACTAACATTCATAACGAAGTTGATCATGTGGATGCAGTCGATGATGACTACTATTTCAATGATCTTTTGTTTTAAGGAACATGATCATTAATGATATTTCTTTGTTTACGTTTATTTTGCAGAACAGTTTGATAGTGAATCAGAATTAACTGATGAAGACCATATAAATATTCGAAACCTGATCCTTTATTTTTGAAATTTAACACCAAGCATGCTTTTTCTGTTTTCACTTTCACTTCTTATACCCCTCCTTTTTCTAACGACTTATATATAAATTTACCCAATTTTACACATTAATTTAACTATCAGATCAGATAAAATTAATGAGATGTTGGTGTAACAGTTGGCAATAATTTGATTGCTTGTCTGATACTATCAACACCTTTCAGTAGATCCTCCTTTGATATAACTAAAGGTGGTGCTAATCTAATAATATGTTCATGTGTTGGTTTAGCTAAAACACCATGATCTTTCATCAATAAACATAAATCCCAAGCGGATCTACCATTGGTCTTTGTATCATCAACAACAATTGCACACAGTAATCCCAATCCTCTTACCTCTTTAATCAAACCGTTTGATTCTTCAGCAAGCTTTTTCAACTCATTTTGGAAGAATTCACCCAATTCTTTAGCCCTTTCTACAAGATTTTCATCTGCAACTACTTGTAATGCTTCAATAGCAACTCTAGAAGCTAATGGGTTACCACCATAAGTAGAACCATGTGATCCTGGTTCTAAAACAGACATGATTTCTCTGGATGATAAAACCGCAGAGACAGGTAAAACACCACCAGAAATTGCTTTACCTAGTAGAACCATATCTGGTTTATCTTCTCTTGGTAAGTAATGTTGCCAACATAACATTTTACCAGTTCTAGCAATACCAGTTTGAATTTCATCCGCAATTAGTAAAACATTGTATTTTTTACATAACTCTTTAACTTTTTTAAAGTAATCCATTGGAGGTACAACGATACCTGCTTCACCTTGAATTGGCTCTATTAAAATTGCAGCAATTTTATCACCTGCATNACAACGATACCTGCTTCACCTTGAATTGGCTCTATTAAAATTGCAGCAATTTTATCACCTGCATTTTCAAATGCTAATTCAACATCTTCAATTTTACCATACCTTAGAACTTGATTGTCAGTTCCAGGGATGATTGGTCCAACATTTTTCAAGTATGGACCAAAATTAGTCCTTGCATCTGGATCAGTTGACATAGAAACAATTGCAATAGATCTACCATGAAAATTGTCTTCGCAAGATAAAATGATTGCGTCATTTGGATTAATTCCTTTCTTAACGTAACCCCATCTTCTTGCAATTTTCAGTGCAGTTTCAACAGCCTCTGCACCTGTATTCATTGGTAAGACATTTTCATAACCAAAGAATTCTGTGATAAATTTAGCGTAAGTACCGAAAATATCACAAGAGAAAGCTCTTGATGATAAGGTTAAAGTTTGAGCTTGTTCAATTAAAGCATTGATGATTCTTGGATGGCAATGACCTTGATTAACTGCAGAGTATGCAGAAAGGAAATCTAAGTATTCCTTTCCCTCCGGATCCCAAACGTGTGCACCTTTTGCCTTGTGGAAAACAACAGGCAATGGATGGTAATTATGCGCTGCATATTCTTGTTCGTATTGAACCGCTTGTTTGGATGTGAGATTGAATTCTGGGACTGGGGCCATTATGTATTACCAATATATGATTGTTGAAAAGAAGTCAAATGTGTGATTTAGTAAGAAGATGGACATTTTGTCTTCTTTTATAAACCAATTGGCATTATTCGCATGATTTGACTCGAACGGAGTTGGGCTGAAAATTGTCAGCTATCGTTGAATAGTCGCCAATTCCTGTGCATAGCGATAGCAGTAGCGCTGTCTCGTCTGTGTGGAAATGGCTTCTAATGGAAGGTGTCCGCGACAACCACTGGAAGTCATTTTTTGTATCCTAATGGCAGGCACAGGCGAGACCCTCTTTATGCCTATTGCTTTTCTTCAACAACTAATAGTGTTATTCATGGATGGAGACATTGTCTGAAGGGAAGTTCAAGGGGATGCTTCTTTAAGAGTCATAAAGGCTTATATGTAGTGGTGGTATTTTTTGAACAGAGAAAGTGATGTTTTTAAAGAGATTTTTGCAGATGCTCAGCCCATTGCTCCCAACTTTTTTGAAATGCAATTTGTGCTTTTGTACTTTTGAGCTTCTCTTATGATGGGTCTGTTAAAAGTTCACACCTTGATTTACATAAACCAAAAAAGAACATTGTCATCTTTGGTCAGAATAGCAAAAATTTATAAATAAAAGATAGAGGAGATGAGATTGTTGCTTGAACCAGCTAGCTATTTTCTCAATTGATAAATAGTTGCAATATTCGGTATTGAAATGAAACGGGCTGGGTAATAAGTACTATAATACAACATATTACAGTATTGCACAGACTGTCAGGTCCTACCACTTACGCTCTACTTTCCTCTTTATATCCTCCCTTAGAGTCGATCGGCTTGGGTTGGGATTGGGGGCTAAAAAGAACCGAAAACTTCACAGCTGAGCCGAGTTCGCGGGCACGGCTGAATTGTTGTGAAAAAATCGTTCAGTCTTTCGTCAACGCTACACGAATCAGTAAAAAGCGTTGTGAGGGCTAGAGAGAGGTGTCCATTTATTGAATACTACAAGTCCCTGCTATTTGAATTTTCAGACTGTTGCAGGATAAACTGTGCCCCTATTGGATAGTTTTCTATAAAAACTTCTAGCCACTTCACTTCAGAACACTGAAAGGGTACTAAGGTCGGTTTAAGAACTACTTGTTCCCCTGAGTCTAGTAATTGTGGCCTCAATGATGGTCCGCGCTTCCGTCTGTTTCTAATTCTCGGCTATTGAAAAAAATAACGCATACTTAAATAACTGAAATCTTAGCGGGGCTTATTAATGCATGCATAGAATTTGGGAGAAAATACAGATCCAATGCTTTGAATTGATTGTTTTGTTAAATTGTTAGTTTTTTTTTTGACATTACTCTTTTGTGTTTTATTAGACAAATTAGAAAAGTATGGATCAATTAGGAGATTTGGTTAAAACTCTTTCAGGAGAGCTTATTGATGATTTGCATAAACTAAGCTCTTCCGTAGTAATAACGAAAACTATTCCTACAACTATCAAACAAAGTTATGAAACCATTACTGCAGTAATTGCATCTGCTGAATCCAAACAATCTGAGGCTTTTCACTCTTTCACAAAATCAATAGATATAGTTAAATCTGCCAGTTTGTTAAATGATATCATTCAAGAACAAGCAACTCTCAACTACTATAATATCTTGAAGAATATTGCAACCGAGACCAATACTGCTTCAAAGGTGAGTATGATTACAGAAGCTGCAAAGGCATCTGCAATTATGCGTGAATTATTTAATGAACATGCAAACTATGGTGGTAATTATCCTTCCTTGGGTGGCAATGTTGCTCTTCTTGTTGTTTTTTCTATATTTTTGGTAGTTATGGTTATACAAAGTGTTTTCTATCATCAGTGGTGGTTTTTATCATGTTGGTCATGTGGTTTAATTCTTGAAATTATTGGTTATGTTGGTAGAATCTTAAATTCAAGTGATGTTAATGATTTTAATGCTTTCGTTATGCAACTTGTTTGTTTAACACTTGCTCCTTGCTTTATGATGGCAGGTGTTTATTATATTATTGCACAACTTGCCCTTATTTATGGTGAACATTATTCTGTTTTAAAACCAATGCAATATTCACTTATTTTTATTGTTTGTGATCTCATCTCTATTATTCTTCAAGCTGTCGGAGGTGGTGTTGCTTCCAGTGAAGCTAGTGAATATAAGAGTACAGATAGTGGTTCATACATTATGGTTGGTGGTTTAGCTTTTCAAGTTCTTACTATTGCTGTCTTCCAGCTCTTTTGGTACATTTTACTTTACAGAGTTTACAAAGAATATAAGACAAACAATGGTGCTAATTTCAATCCTGATTTCAAGCATATAAGAGACAGAAACCTTCTTTTCCCATTCATTTGTGGTGTTTCACTTGCTGTTGTTTTAGTTTTTGTTAGATCTATTTACAGATTGATTGAGTTAGCTGAAGGCTGGGACGGTAAGTTGGCTACAAAGGAGATCTACTTCATGATTTTAGAAGCACTAATGGTTGCACTAAATTCAATCATTTTATGTTTCTTTTCACCAGGTATCGCTTATGGTAGAAACTCACATATCTATATTGACAAATCTCTCCGTAATACCTTTGGTAGGAAAAAGAAAAATGAGGAGTGCATCGAAGAGGGTAAAATCGATGATAATACCTCCTCAGACTAAATATGAACTTTACTATCACTTCAAACCGTTGATTTTAATACCCTTTTCATTGTTAATTTTTAAATAATATGCAGAGAATAATTACTAATATCAATACATCGTTCATATTATACAAGTAGTTATCTAACTCACATACGAAATGGGGTTGAAAAAGTATAGATGACAACAATCTGCCAACAATTAATAACTTAGTGTATAGCTCGAATTGTTCAGATTTACTTATTTAGTAATTATTCCTTCATATAAATACTATCAGATTAAGAGTCATTTTGGAGTACAACTGGCGTTCACAAAAGCTTCAAAAAAAAGTCTAGACGCATGTTTAATTGAAATAGCAGTGACCGTTGCCATACCATAGTGCCTATGAGTTGAAGTCCAACTTTGATAAAAGTTTTATGTGTAACTAGACAATACGCTTGCTTGTTTTTTCACGAAACACGAGCATCCTTACCCTGAGCTTTGGAACAAGTTACTAATCATCAAATTCAACTAAAAAGCTTGCTATATTATTTGCATCATGTTCAAAAGGACGCAGTTAATTCAATCCAGTCCTTTTTGTGACATTAGTGAAAATCAAGTATACTTTGAAACTCTTAATCTGATAATATTTATCTAAAACAATAAGTACCTTGCAAATAAAGCCAAATAATTCTGATCATAACAGAAACTGATCAATTGTTGGTAGATTTGTATGGCTCTTAAAAGAAGTCAACGCTGGTGACTACCCCCATCAAATAATATTCACAGTTTGAGAAAGTAACGTCGTAACAACCTTAAAAATATCACGTGATATTTCATTAAAGTGCACCAAAAGGTTTTCTAAAATTGAAAACTCAAACTATTTGCATTTTTAAGTGAATTTCGGATATTTTAGCCGATATTTTGTTCAATGCAAAGAAATTATGCGAGAATCAGCAAAACGGTAGATTGCTATCTGTTAAGCGTGCCAGAACTCTCGTGTCTGCCAGCAGTTTTATGATTGAAGTAAAAAAATAGTATAAATGGAAAAGGTATGTTGCATAGACTTTAAAGTTTATTAAAAAGTAACAAAAAATTACTCAAATTGAGGCCAACAGGAATCGAACCTGCAACCCTTCGATCTGGAGTCGAAAGCTCTACCATTGAGCCATAGCCCCATTTGATAAACTTAAAATGCCCGAAATTAATATGAGAGTGCGGAAATTAAGCAAAATCCTGAATGATATAAAGGTAGCGCAAAATTATTTTCCAACAAATGGTCGGATGGTCTAGTTGGTTATGGCATATGCTTAACACGCATAACGTCCCCAGTTCGATCCTGGGTTCGATCATTTGAAATTAATTTTTTTCGTACTTTCAAACTCTTCTCTAGAGTTTGTTTTAATATTATTTTTTTTGACTTGAATTGCGTCACAACTTATACTTCCTTACAAATTCTACTTTGTTAGTTGATAGAGGACAATGAGTGAAACAAATTTGAAAGAATTAATTAGATGGGCTGATGAAAATGGGGTTTTCATTCATGAGAAACTTGGATTTGAATATCGTATAGGACATGGTGTTTCATGTATAATCAAGAAACCAATATTGGATTCTGAAAGAAGAGGATTAATAAAAGTTCCTAAACGATTGATCATTTCACCTGAAATTGCAGATGACTTTGCAGTTAAGTATCTTCAAGGCATGGCCATTGATACGGAAGATATCAATAGAAATCTAATTTTCTTCCTTGCAAAGATGAAATTTGATGAACTTTCACAAGACTATATACATCTCAAGCCGTATATAGATTATTTACCACATGATGGTAAGAGTACAGGTAATCCTTATTTTTGGACAATGGAAGAGAAGGAATTGTTAGAAGGTACTGATACTGCAATTTTCATGAAAAGAAATTTTCTTCGTGATTTAGAGAATTGGAAGGCATCTGTTTCACAATTGGATGTTAATGAACATCCTCAATTAAAGGATGAATTGTTAGAGTATGAAGCTTTCAAGATGGGACCTGTTGGTGGTGTTGCTGTTGACTATTTGTTGAATAAGAAGAAGATTTCTTGGACTAGTTTTACGGCATATTTGTGGGCAAAGTGTATAATCAGTTCTAGAGCGTTTCCATATTTGCTTTGGGTTGGTGAAAATAGTAAATATAAGAATCATGCATTTATGTTACCTATTGTTGATTTGTTGAACAGTGAAGATTGCAACAATAGCAAATGTTCATGGACTGTTGAAAATGGTTGTTTTGTGTTTACAACGCTTGACGATGTTGATAAATTAGAGGAAGGTTCTGAGTTGTACAACAATTATGGTGATAAGTCAAATGTTGAATTTTTGCTCAATTATGGATTTTGTATGAAGGACAATACAAAAGATATAACTACTTTAACTTTGAAGATTGATGCTGCAGTTATCAAGGGCGCCAAAGATTATGGTGTTTCTATACCTGAAGATTCTACTGAAGACAGTGTGAATTATGTATTGAAGAGAGATCAACCTATACCACCAAATCTTATCAATTTATTTGCATACCTTGTGAAATTGAAGAGTGAACGTAAAGGTTTTACCTTACGTATGAAACTTGAAGGTCTTGCACAATTGAAAGCGATTATTAAGACAAAACTACGTACGATTAAGTCAGTTACTGTTATCGAGTCTAGTTCTGTTAGTCCTGTGAATGCAAAGACGATCAAAACGTACCGTAAGTCACAGAAAGATATTTTCCAGAAGACGCTTGACGATATTGAGAAACTTGAAAAGAATTTGTTGACTAAATTCAAACCATTTTCATTCAAGAAAGCGTTAACACAGGATACGAGATTTATGAATGCTTTCCTTGTAGTTTTCGGTACTCGTACGTACAACGACCTCCTTGAGAAAGAACTTATTGATCATGCTGTACTTTTATGGATAATGCGGATTGCAAATAAAGATAGTTACAACTTAGAGGAACTACCAGATGCGAGTGTGTTGCCTCAATTTGTTTACCAGGAATTTGAAAGGGTAAAGAAGAGTGTGGTTGTTGATAATGATGATATTGCTGAGTATTTACCAATGTATGAGACATTGTTTCCAGCACTTTGTGAGAAAGTACCTAGTGTTTTCGGTCGTGGGAACTGGACTTTAAATTATTTGATATATGCAGCTACAGTATCTGATAGATTGACATACAAACGTGAGTCTAGTGGTGAAGTGTTTTTCATCAAACCGACGTGATGATGGTGATAAGTGATTTGTACATAGTAATTTTCATAGAATATAAGCTTGTAGTATTGGCTAACGCGTGGAGTAGCTTGTATCGTTTAGTCTTAATGCGTTAATGCGCGGCACGATATTAAATTTCAGTTGATGTTTTGTATCGAGTTGATAGTTGTTGATTCCTTTTGGGCAAGAGCAATGTCAAAGAAAGGTGGATCGAATAAAGGTGTTAATTTTAAGAATGATGGGATAGGTGGAGGAAATTCTAACAAACCACTTTCACATACTGTTTGGTCACCATATGATACCGTACGTGATGTTAGTGATTCACTTGGAATTTCATGGCAAGTTAGTGAAGATGTTGCTAAGAATCTTGCAATGGATGTTGAATATCGAATTCATGAAATAATTGAACAAGCATTAAAGTTTATGAGACATGGTAAACGTAAGATTTTAACAACTCAAGATATTGATAGAGCAATGAAAGTTTTAAATTTAGAACCATTATATGGATATGATACAAGTAAACCATTAATTTTTAAAGAAGCAATGATTGGACCTGGTCAAATGTTATATTATGTTGAAGATGAAGAAGTTGATTTTGAAAATTTAATTAATGAACCATTACCTAAAGTACCACGTCATACAACATGTACAGCACATTGGCTTGCAATTGAAGGTGTTCAACCAACAATACCACAAAATCCTAATTTGCGTGATATTAAACAATTACCTGTTAATGAAAGGGGGAGTTTAGATAATATGTTAAGTTTATACAATGAAGATTTAGAATTAGTAACTGATCCGAAAACTGGTGAAACAGTTGTTGAAAGACAGGGTACATTAAGGAGGGAACTTGAAGTACGTCCACTTGTTAAACATGTTTTATCAAAGGAAATGCAACTTTATTTTAATCAAATTATTGAAGTTTTAATGGATGAAAATAAGGAAACTTTGAAAACAGCTGCATTAGAATCATTACGTAATGATACAGGATTACATCAATTAGTACCATACCTTGTACAATTTATTGCTGAAACTATAACACATAATTTAAAGAATCTTAATATTTTAACAACTATGTTAATGTTAATTTATTCATTAATTTCCAATACCAATATTTTCCTTGATCCATATATTCATTCACTTATGCCATGTGTTTTAACTTTATTATTAGCAAAGAAAATCGGACCTGGTGAAGGTGAAGGACATTTTGAAGTACGTCGACTTGCAGCTTCATTATTAGAAAGGTTAGTTAATGAATATGGATCTGCTTATAATACATTAAAACCACGTATTACACGTACTCTATTACGTGGATTTTTAAGTAATACAACAAGGAGTTCAATAGGTACACAATATGGTGCATTACTTGGTATGAAATCACTTGGATCTGAAGTTATACGTATTATATTAGTTGGTAATTTACGTATGTGGACCAATGTTGTTTTAGAGAATTTTCCAAATGAAAGTGAAGCACGTTCAATACTTCTTGATCGTGTTTTAGAATGTCTTGAAGTTTTAATACCTGATGGTAAATTAGTTACTGGTAAACATGATTTGAATGGTGAGAAAGTTAGAAATGATGAACCTATTTCATTAGAATTTACAGATGAAATGAAGAATAAATTACGTGAACGTGTTGGTGAATTTATATGTGATGCAATTTTGGCACATAAAGATGGAATTTTAATTTATTATGGTATATTTTTCGGGGAATAAATTTTATAGTTTAGAAAAGTATTAATTAAATGTAAGTTTCCTTTTAGGAGTTGGTGAAGTTAGTATATTTTGACGATTTGTTGTTGGAGTAGTGATTCTATCATTGCGAGGTGTTGCTTCAATTATCTGATTATCACGGAACAAGAGGGGTGTTGGTGGTGAAGGTGGTGGTGGTGGAGTTGGTTGTGATTGTGGTGGAGATAATGATGATGACGATGGAGGAGGGGGTTGTGATTGTGATTGTACTACTAATCTGCGCTTTTTGCTGCTCATGAAACGAGCTGGGGAAGTAATGGGTATAGGTTGTGAAGTTGTATCAGTATCATTTAAGCTGAAAGTTTTACGAGCCAAATCTGCTGTTGAAGCTGTTCCAACACTTGAATGAGATCTAGCTAATTTTAACTGTGATAGGTCTATAGTTTGTTTATTTTGTGTAGATTGTTTGTTTTTCGAAATGGATGTAGATGTGGAAGTAGATGATGATTTTTTCTTCTTTAATTGACGACTTTTCAATTTTAGTAAAACAGCTGGACCACGAGCATTTATAGCCAATTCTCTTAATAAACGGCTATGAGTTTTAGCATAAAAAGGTGTTAAAACATTTGTTAAGAAAGACCAAGCGGAACGATCATCACGATAATCTAGTCCGAGTACAACATCATCGATACATAAACGATCGAATAAACCAGCAATTAAACGAGAAGTTGTAGTTATTGTATGGGTTGTTGATTGTGTATTTGATAATTGACGAAGATCAGTATCGAAATCAGGCATTGAAGGTAATGCGGTACCTAATAAAGTTGGAATTAACCTTCGTCTACGCAATCTAGTATTTTTCATATTTTCATGAGTGCCTGGTTTTTGTTCTTGTTTTCGTTTTTGTGGATTCATATCCTCCTCTTTAGTTTCTTTCCCTTCCTTTTTGAGTATACTTAATAATTCTAAATTAATTATTATTTGAAGTCTGATATCTTTTGCTTTAAGTGAATCTAAATTTGATATTGGTTTAGTACGATAATTTGATTCACCTGGTATTAACCATGAATTTGAATCTGATAAGAATCTTGAATCTAAAGTATCTAAATTGGGTATAGCAAGTGTAATTAATGTATCTTTAGCTAATTGTATCGTGTTTCTAGTAAGTAAATGCATTTTAGGTAATGTTGATTTAGGGAAATGATCAATTACAATTTGTGTATAAAGTGTACGACAATATCGATCTGCAAGGAATTGAATTGGATCAATATCATGTAATGGGATGGATAAAGAGGTTAAAGAGGATTCTTTTGTTGCAGGGGGTGTCTTCTCCTTTTCCTTCTCTTTTTCCTCCTTTTTCTGTGGTTGTGGTTGTAGTGGTAGATGTGATGGTTTTGGTACAATTTTTTGAAATTTCAATGTTGGTGCAACATTCCATAGTCTAATTCCCCAAAAAAATTTATCAAAAGTTGGGAATAAGAAACCATCAATACCATTTATTTTAANTTGGTGCAACATTCCATAGTCTAATTCCCCAAAAAAATTTATCAAAAGTTGGGAATAAGAAACCATCGATACCATTTATTTTAACATAGAAACCGATACAATTTTTAGTTTTCAATTTTGCAAGTAAATTTGAATTTTTTGAAAAATCAATTGATATAAAATCTTTCAAAGATTTTGAAATTTTTGAAGAATTAATATTCCAAATATTAATATCTATTGAATCTAATAATTGAATATTAATTTTTTTAGTATTTTTAAATACACTTGCAGATGTATAAAAGCAAGTATCTGATAAAGTGAAAGATAATTGCATAGTTCAATAGTAAAGCATTGTAAAGTGTGTATAAAAAGAGTATAACTTCTACTTAATAAACTAATATTAACGCGTTAAGAGCTTGCGCGGAAAACAGACCTATCGTTTAGACGAAGAACACTATTGCGAGCATCACGGAACCGAGCAAACTGATCTGACTGTACAATACGGATATTCTCCTGAGTAAGTGGAGGGTCCAGTACCTGTGGTAATTGCTTGAAAGTTCTTGCAGTGTGTCTAGCTAGTATCACATCTGGAGAGGGGACGCCATTGAGTAGTTTGAAATCAGCGAGAGCATTTGACTCACAGAGCAATGCTATAACAATGTCATGTGGACAATCACAGGGAATACCAACAGATAGTTCTTTGTAAATGGCTCGCAGACGAACGAGTTCGGGGCCACATGCGTCAGCGTGATCGAATATAAAGGCCATTGTACGTGCAAAGAGGGTGTCTTTGGTGTCTTCTGTGTGCTTGAGTTGGTCGAGGTGCACGAGTGGGAGAACAAGTGCACTACCGGCGAGTTTATCCAGCAGGACTTCCACGAGGAGGAGTTTTATCTCTTCAGGTGTGTGGGTATGGGTGTGTGGGAGTGTTGTAGTGGTTGTAGTGGGTGTAGCAGTGGGGACCACTGTGTGTGTGTGCAGTGTCTGCAGCATAGCAAATGTGTAGTCTAGTGTAGTGTAGTCTAGTGTAGTATAATCTAGTATAATCTAGTGAAATAAATACTAATGAACTGTTATGACTCTTTTTTTTTCACTCCCTTTTTCTTTTTCTTTTTCTTTTTATCTTTTTCCCCTATTTTCCTCCCAACAGAGCTGAGCCCCCACCAAAGCTGAGCCCCCACACACTCCCTTCCTTCCAGCTGAGCCCCCGGACACGTGCCCGGACTTTGTTGCAAACTAATCAAAAGCCAAAGCTAATCTATATCAAAAGCTAGAGCTAGAGCTAAGGCTAGCTCTCTAATTTGCAAACAATTGGCGATTGTTCCTTAATCGTCATTTCTTTGATTTAGTACTACTACAATCTCTCTCTTTCCTCACTCAATCTCACCCTCTCCTTATCGTTTCAGCACGTTTCTCCACACGAGCTCTGCGCCACGTGGACCACCGCATATATAACACTACTACTATCCTTTCCTCTACTCTACTCTACTCTCTTCTCTTATTCTCTCCTCTCTTCTCTTCCCATCTATTACCACCTCTATCCACAATCATGTCCACCCCACAACCATTCATGCTACCACCACCACCAGTCTTCAGGCCTAAAAACCCAACTCTCACTGATTCACCCTCGTTAACTGCTTCTTATGTAGATGACAAAGTTTATGCTGCTTCCCCACTACTACACGGTTCTTCAGCTGTCTCTCCCATTAGAGAAGAGCCTGAAATAATACTACCATTAACAACAACAACAACACCCAATAATTCATCTACAACTCCACGTAAACGTCGGCGTCGGAGATCAGCTGCTGACGCTGCTGCAGCTGCAGCTACTGTTAAACATCAACATTCTGCAATTGAAAAACGGCGACGTGTTAAAATTAATAGAGAATTCGAAGCTTTAAAATTTATTGTACCTGCTTGTCGTGCAACTGTTTTACAAGCTCAATCTCAATCTCAATCTCATTCTCAAGATCCAAATAATTCAATCGATACTTCTGCTATAATGCATAAATTGACAATCTTACAATCAACTGTTGAATATATTCAATATTTACATTTAATTATAAAATTACTTAAAGTTCAAATGCTTGTACCACCACAAACTCGCAGTTTCTTTAAAAAATGGTTACATGCAAATAATGATTTAACTTTTGCTAATTATGATTTACCAATTGTTGAATATCGTGATTTAACTAATGATTATAATTTTAATAACCTTTACCTCGAATTAGCTGCAAATGATAATAAAATACCTTCTCATTGGTTAGACCCAGTAACTAAAAAAATTGATTTATTTACTGCTGATAATTTAACAAATACAACAACAGTTTCCTCACCTTTAAATTCACCAAATTCAAATTCAAATTCAAATATAGATTATGAAAATAAACTTTATCGTCATAGTATCTTACAATTACAAAATGATGAATCTTCCTTTAAATTACCATTACCTGCAATTATCGATAAATACCCCTCAAATAAATCTGCTACCATTATTAAAACAGATACTGATACTGATCACGCTTCACTCCTTCTTGATTTCAAACGATCTTCTTCAACATCTACTTCTTCAACAACATCACCTCTACTCCCACCACTCTCTCGTCATCCTAGCATATCTAACATGCTTAATTAATGTTTATATATAATAACGTAATCAATCATTAAATTGTACCTCCCTTCCCTTCCCTTCCCTCGCTGAGCCGCAAATTTGGTCACCCACCCAGCTCAAAAATTCGCTGCCTTATCAACTCAATTCACTCAATATACATACTACTCAACTTCTTATTAGCATACAAACCCCGAATAATGTCCTCACATAAGAAAACGCTACTTAAAGTTATTATACTTGGTGATACAGGTGTTGGTAAGACATCATTAATGCAACAATTCATTAATGGTAAATTCTCTCAACAATATAAGGCAACAATTGGTGCAGATTTCCTACCGAAAGATTTAAATATTGATGGTAAACCAGTAACTTTACAAATTTGGGATACAGCAGGTCAAGAAAGATTTCAATCACTTGGTGTTGCATTTTATCGTGGTTCAGATTGTTGCGTTTTAGTTTATGATGTTACAAATCCAAAATCTTTTGAAAATTTAACAGCTTGGCGTGATGAATTTTTAATTCAAGCAAATATTAAAGATCCTGATTCTTTCCCATTTGTTATAATTGGTAATAAAATTGATGTTGAAGAAAATCGTAGAGTTGTTAGTTCAAAGAAAGCAGCTCAATTAGCTTTACAATTAGGTAATTTACCTTATTTTGAAACAAGTGCAAAGGAAGCAGTTAATGTCGATCAAGCTTTTGATGTTATCGCTCGTAGTGCTTTACAACAAGAAGAAAATATGCAATATACTGATGATTTTAATGATGCAGTTAATATTCACGTCGATGGTGATAATTACGGTTCTTGTAGTTGTTAAGTAAATTTTCTACTTTACATGTATTTTTAAATCTATCCTTCAAAGTCACGTGTGCGACACCCATTTAAACATAATTTTTATTAAGAAGGGGAGGGAAAGAAAAATAATATCATAAATTTTAACCTCTTTGTGGCAAATTATTCCTTTTTAACAACTTAATGGCAACCGCTGAGAGAAGACAACCGCGCGGTGTCAACCTCAATGTCACACTATCGTGTCCTGAGTGCAAAGTTTTCCCACCAGAATTAATTGAAAGGCACAGTGAAGGGGATATAGTTTGTGGACTGTGCGGTTTAGTTTTATGTTCACGTATAATTGATAATAGATCAGAATGGCGTACTTTTAATAATGATGATCAAAAAGGTGATGATCCTTCACGTGTTGGTGAAGCAACTAATTCAATATTAGATGGTGATCAATTAAATACTGTTATATCTGCTGGTATTGATGCAACTAAAACTGCTCGTGATTTAAATAGAACTCAATCACGTTCATTTGCTGATAAAAAATCTCATACACTTCAAGCTGCTTTCGCTAAAATAACTCAAATGTGTGATGGTTATCAATTACCAAAAGTTGTTCAAGATGGTGCAAAGGAAGTTTATAAATTAGTTTATGATGATCCTTCATTAAAGGGTAAATCTCAAGAAAGTATAATGGCAGGTGCAATTTTTTTAGGTTGTCGTAAGGCAAGTGTACCACGTTCATTTAAAGAAATTTGGGCACTTACAAATGTACCTCGTAAAGAAATTGGTCGTGTTTTTAAATCAATTAATCAAATTATTCAACGTAAAAATGAAGAACAAGGTGGTTTAATTACTTATCAAAATGATTCAATTAATACAAGGCATACAAATCCTGAAGATTTAGTTGGTAGATTCTGTTCTCATTTAGGTATGTCTCCAACAATTGCAACATCTGCTCAATTAATTGCTAAAAATTTAAAAGATGTTGGTGTTTTAGAAGGTCGTTCACCAACAACAATTGCTGCAACTGTTATTTATTTTACTTCATTAATTTTTGATCAAAAATTAAGTCTTGCTAAAATTAGTGAAAAAACTGGTGTTTCTGAAGGTACAATCAAATCATCATTTAAATTGATGAATAGTTCAAAATTAAAACTTGTTGATCCAAATTGGATAGATTCAGGTAAAATCGATATGTCTAAATTAGACTAATTAATTATATATACAGTATATACACATAGCGCTTTTAATCTCTATTCTTTTTAGAATAATCTTCAATTAATTGCTTTTGTAATTGTGGTGGTGCTGGTTGATATTCTTTAAATTCCATTGTAAATTCACCTTTACCCTGTGTAACAGCTCTTAATTTTGATGCAAATCCAAATAGATTATTTAATGAACAATCAGATATAACATTAAAATCATCAGCTGCATTTTCAGTATCATTGATTAAACCTCCAAGTTTATTAACTAATCCAATAACTGCACCTTGAAATTCATTTGGTGCAGTTATAACAACATTCATGATTGGTTCAAGTACAACAGGTTGAGAATTCATAAAAGCTTGTTTAAATGCAAATTGTGTTGCAGCTCTAAATGCCATTTCAGATGAATCAACAACATGTGTTGCACCATCATCAACAATCATATGAACACCTAAAACTCTTGATCCTGTTAATGGACCTTTCTCACAACAATCTTCAAAACCTTTTTGACATGCAAGTAAAAATTTCTCAGAAATTTTACCACCAACAACTTTAGTTTGAAAATGATTACGGAATTTAATATCATCTCCTAATGTTGCACCAATATCTTCAGGATCTGCAAGTGATGTTGCTTCCATTTTACCCATAACTTTAGCAAATTGTCCCGCACCACCAGATTGTTTCTTATGTGTATAATCAAATGGTGATGATCCAAGAATTGATTCACGATATGCAACTCTTGGTCTACCAACTGTACATTCAACATTATATTCTCTCTTCATTCTTTCAACATAAATTTCTAAATGTAATTCACCCATACCTGAAATAATTGTCTCCTTAGAATCAGCATCAAAATGAACTCTAAAAGTTGGATCCTCCTTTTGAAATCTATTAACAGCTTTAGAAAAATTAGCTGCATCTTTGGTCTTTGGTGCAATAGATAATGAAACAACTGCATCAGGTACAAACATTGAACTCATTGAATAATCAACTGTACCATCAGTAAATGTATCACCAGATGCACAATCAATTCCAAAAGTTGCACAAATTTCACCTGCATGAATCTCATCAACATCTTCCATCTCTTCAGAATGCATTCTTACTAATCTAGCTAATTTGACTTTCTTACCAGTCTTAACATGTGTAATCATTGAACCTTTCTTAAGTTTACCTTGATAAACTCTCAAATAAGTTAATTGTCCATATTTACCTTCTTCTAATTTAAAAGCTAATGCAACAGCTGGTGCACTAGATGATGGAACTAAATTAACATTCTTTTCACCATTTGATAAATCTAATGCAGTGTTTAAAATCTCACTTGGATCTGGTAAATAATCACAAACACCATCTAAAACAGGTTGAATACCCTTGTTTGCTAATGCAGATCCCATGAAAACAGGTGTAAACTTTCTAGCAATAGTTGCTCTTCTAATAGCACCTTGAATTTGTAAAACACTTGGTTCAGTTTCATCAATAAAACATTCTGCAATTTCATCATCAACATCAGCTAATGTTTCAATCAATTCTGCCCTTTTCTCTTCAACTAAATCTTTTAAATCTTCTGGAATTTCATCAGTTATTCTAAGTTTTTCACCTTGTGGACCTTCAAAATAAACTGATTTCTTATTGATAATATCAACTGCACCAATAAGATCCTTTTCAGATCCAATAGGAACTTGAACAGCAGCTGCTGGAATTTTTAACTTAGTTCTAATTTGTTCAATAGCTTTCCATGGATTCGCACCCATTCTATCCATCTTATTAATAAATGTAATTCTTGGAACATTATATCTCTTCATTTGTCTATCAACAGTAACAGTTTGTGATTGAACACCAGAAACTGCACAAACAACTAAAACTGCACCATCTAAAACTCTTAAAGCTCTTTCAACTTCAATTGTAAAATCAATATGTCCTGGTGTATCAATCAAATTAAAATGTAATGATTTCTCTGGTGATCTCTCCCATGAACAATAAGTAGCTGCAGATTGAATAGTAATACCTTTCTCTCTTTCTAAATCCATATGATCCATCTTTGCACCAACACCATCTCTACCTCTAACATCATGAATTGCTTTGATTCTACCAGTATAAAATAAAACTCTTTCAGTGAAAGTGGTTTTACCTGAATCAATATGTGCAGAAATACCAATATTTCTCATATTGGAAAGTCTATGAACATCAGTGTCATTAAGTTGAGCAGAAAGTTCATCAATAATCACTTTCTCTTCTTCGTAAGTTTTCAAATATTTCGAAACCTGAAAATTACGCTTGAAGTTGAAACGACCTATCGTGGTAAGCGATTTCCAACTTGCCTGTGAAATTTTGCCAAACATCATCGGTCTTATATTGAGAACTTCAAAAGCTTGTAAATTTGAAAAGATTATAAAAGAAACTTAATGTTACACATGTCTCCTCGAAAAGTTTGAATTTTTCAATTTGTGATTCGGCAATGAATTAATAACGGCCGATCAATTTTTTTCAGCCAGCACGTGATTCTGAAAAACAATGCTATTTTAAATCGAGATGGTGTACCTGTAAAGCAGGAAAGTGTAGATGCTATGGAAGAATAATGCAAACCCGGAATTGAGCAAACAGCCAAAGAAGTTGAGTATAGTGTTGAATAACACATTCTCGTAATTTGAAATATTCTGTTCAACTCCGTTATCTACAATGACACCACCTGTAAGAAGAATATTGGGTATATCGAAAATTGATTTCCTCTCTACATTCAAATACTTTGGATCGCTGGTTTCAATCGAAAGGAAAACACTTGTTATAAGATTGTAAAGAATTGTATTTACAATTTCATACCATATTAAATGAATTAATACTCCACAACTTCCTATAAGATAAAGAAGGTAGTACCAGTCAATCATCTTTTCCACTTTTGTTCGAATAATGTAACTCCCTTGTTTCTCAAACTCGCTAACTTCATCAGTGGAGAAAAATATGTTACCATTTTGCTTTTCTAAATCTTTCTCGATTGACCGATTACTGAAAATTGGCGATGAAATACTTGTAGAAATGGTAAAGGGAGAGTAACTTATGCTTTTCACGTTTGCTGTCAATGCCTTTGGAGGTGGTAGTATTGGGAGATTGTTTTGTAAATCTTTCAAGGAGCCTCGAAACCTTAAAGAGCTATGTGCAGTTGATGATTCACTTAGATTACTAATTTCAGGTATAATGTCAATATCTTCATCTGTGGGGTTTACTCTATCAAACCATTTTTGGAATTCAGTGATATCAAGAGAATCCTTAAGATTATCCGAAGATTCAGTTTTAATAGCTTTAATATAGTAGACAGGAACATGAAAAATAAAATGTAACGTTAATGTGCCCGCAAATAAAATAAAGTTTAAAAGTTTGAGGTAGATTAGGATGAAAAGTACACAGACTTGTGCATGAATGAATTTAAAATACGCATGTTGATTACTGTTTTCCGAAAAAATCGTACTCTCATCCAAAAGTGGCAGTATGTTTGTTCCATTAGCACCAAACAACATGATATAATTTGTAAATAATTCAATTGCTTCCTCATTTGGTTCAAGTATTTGCTTTTCAATCCAGTTATCTGTTGCATCTATGTTTCTGAAAATTCCTTGAATTGTAAAATTCATAGATATGCTTTCGAATTTTGGATTTGTAAGGTATGTAGTTTGAAAATACGACTTGGTAGCAGGAATTTTCCCTCCAACTGTACAACGAATATCTCCAAAACTATATTCACAATAGAGATGTATGAGCCCATTTTCAATAAACACAGGTCCTATAGGAGACAAATCAATTTCAGGAAATGGCGGTCGCAAATAGAATTGCTCAGTCTTAACCCCAATATTCAATTGTCCTATATTACTATTTTGAGCCTTCAATCGATGTATTGGTGTTTGAATATGTAAGTTTGTTTGTTCTAACAACTTATAGATCTTTAAATTAACCTCAAATTCTGGTAGCACTAATTTGTTTTGATAAAAGTTGATCTCCTGCAAATAATCCATATACAACAAAAGCAATCCAAAGAATAGAAGGAAAAGAAAGACAAGAAGTCTCTTGAATACATTTTCGAACATCAACATGTGTGAGCTTTATTCGGTTTGAGTGCTGTTAAGGATTCTATGTAATTTTTTACGTTTAGTAGTTCTATTTTTCAGTATTGCCCTTTCAAACTAAAGTATGCTTTTTTTTTACACAAAGACCTAAATAGTTAAACTCCTAAGCTCAATGCTTCCATTCTGTGATATAGCAATGGCACTTCCATGCGAGGTTTTGCCCAAACTAAAGTGTTTGGCATTTTCAACTTCTGGGAAATCTGCAATATTCCTCACAACAGTAGATGATACTGCTTCGAATATCTTACCATCAATTGTACTTTTAGATTGCCTTATTCTAGTTATAGCAAAAATAGTATCGGATCCACTACAGTCATAAATTCCATTATCGATATATGAATCTTCTTCTGGAAATAGAATTGGTTTGAACTCTGTACAATTATCAAAATTCAACATGAAGTAACCGTTCCAGAGCTTCAATACAAGTAGCTTTGACGTCAGTAAATAATTCTCAAAATGGCTAAGTGGCATTGTTTTCACTAAACTAGCTGTCTTCATATTGAAAAGATGTAAATTAGTCGTAGTCAGAACTGCTATATCAAATAACGAAACTCCTTTGACAAAATGTGTTGCTACAAAGTCCCCTTCAATATTATGAGAGACTGTCGCAATGTCCTTCAATACGTTTCCAATTTCAAATATATCAATAGAGGAATCGGTCACTACCAATAGCCTCGTGTCTTCTATATCCAAGCCTTGAAATCCTTGTACTTCCTTGGTAATTTTTATATCTTCTTCGTTCAAGATAGCTGCTGTTACCAAATCCCTTGAACCAAACGCCAAATAATTTTCTGATACTTTCAAAGACTTTATTTCATCAGGAGTATTGATAGTTTTGATCAATTTACCCTGGTTGAATATATCTCCATAAACTGCTATTGTTTCCTCATATTGAGCGATAATGAAATCAGACATCAATTTTATACTAGTAGGATCATACTCTTGTTTGATGGAAAGGGTAAAATCTACTGGACTACTACTGCATGGCTGTTTCCTAGGACTCCTTTTTAGAAGGCGTAAGGCTTTCTCCTTTTCAATTTTTTTATGATTTTGTGGGCTATGACTCTTATTGGATTTTGGATGCTTCAAATACTCAATATCATCTGCATCTTCGTCGTCAAATTCGTCGTCATCAAAATCATCGTCATCATCATCGTCATCATCGTCATCATCATTTTCCTCGCCATTATCATCAATGCTGTTTAGATCACCAGTATCATCGCTGGAACCAATACCACTACCACTACCATTAGATAAGGACAAGTCATTTTCACTTTTGATATTCTCTTCAATGACGGTTTCAGCATCACTTTCAACATCATTTGTGTTTTCCTTTCCTGTTATTATATCATTTAGGTGTTTCTCAACGTTCTCTTGAAACTCGCTCTTTTGAATATCTGTTACCTTTTCGCTTGCAAGAGTATCTGTAGTCAGTATTGGATGATTGTAAAACAAATCATTTTCTTTGTCATTTCCTGATAACGCACCGAATCCTCCCAAGCCTGTTAGATTGTCGAACTCAACAGTCGGCGTTTTGAGTAGATAAAGAATCTCATTGGTAGCTGATTTTAAGAACTTTCTAGCCTCTATAACCTTTGATAAATCACTAGCATGTACACTTTCAACTATATCATCATACTCTTCACGATGTGACGCTTCGCCTAAATTGAAATTATTTAGTTTTGACTTCAATTCCTTCACAGTAGCATTCAGTTGTGCATTCTTTCTCAATAGGGCATTCCTCTCATTCTCTAGCTCTATTATTTTGAGTTTCAAGGAACTGCGCTCTAGCTCACCTTGTAATCTGTTCCTTTCAACTTGGGTAAATTGTGATTGAAGATATTGCATCACTCCAGGTAAAGTATAGTTTGCAGTGGGAGCACCATTCTCCCCCTGACCGTCTTGATTAAAGCCCACATTCTGCATGCTTCCAAACAATTGATATTGAACTTTAATGGCTATTTACAATTTGTGCCTCTTTATGGGAATAATGATCTTTGTTTTGAATTACGTACTTGATTCACGACCAGGCAAAAGCGCATACTCTCGAAATTTGTGTACGGGTTTTCAACACAGTCTTGTTAACGCATATTGATATACGAGAGCTAAATGACGGTAGATGAGCTGATAAGTGAAGAAGCAGATAGTTACAGAGTGGTCATTGTTCCTGATAATTGTGAAAACTCGAACTTTGTTATTTGGGAGAGTAAACATCCAGTTACCAATGAACTAACAAGTTTTGTGATACATCAGGATAACAATGGAGAATCTAAAGTACTGTATATAATGGATCAATTACATTGGGATAATTCTACTGTTAAGAATGCAGAGAAAGCCACAGATGGAACATCTTTTCGATGTCTATTTATCACTCAAGAAGGACTGCCAGACGCGTTGGTTCAAGGTGTTTCACCTGAGATTTATGTTCTCAGCAGATTTTCTCCAATATACTTTCTTCTGAGTTACTTTAAATCCACTATAGTAAAAAATCAGGGAGATGATTCTGATTCCAAACAGAGACTATTATCGTATACTGATTTGGTTGACGCAATAACTGAATCTCAATCTCCTCTTAAGGATTTAGTAGATCAGTTTTGTTTTGATTTGAAACCTTTCATTGAAAGAATATGTGAAAGAGTAGAGGTACCATCTATGGACTCTGATGATGAAGATAACGGAGGTGAATTTTTCTACAAACCATCATTGGCTTTGATTACGAAATTTATTGATAGTAAAGTTACTGAAATTGTGAATCTGTCACGATCAGAGGAGAAATTGTGCACACTGAAACTAAGAGTACAATCGATGTTTGCCGGAGAGATGCCGTTGGATGTCAAAGATTTGTATTGGAGGAAACAAGCCCTCAAATTCTTATCCCTGTATGTTGATGCATGGTATATAAATGAGACAGAGAATGCATTTGTTCACGATTACACGAAATTAAACAACTTTATCTCTGAATCTAAAAAGCATTTTGACGCACAAGCAGTACTAGAAGAGTCACTTGAAATGATGCAAGGAAGTTCTGCATCTATTAAAAGAGGAAAATTGACAAAAACAATAAAAACTTCTAAAAAAGCAACTGTAAAAGTGAAGTCTGGGGCTCTAGATATGTTTTTCAAGAAGAAAGAAACATGATAAACAAATTATCCTCTGTTTGTATGTAACCTTTACTTGACTCCCGTTGACTTATCAAGTCATTGTATACTAGTTCCACGTAATTTGGAAACGTCTGAACGCTTAGGAAACATTTTCTGAATTTCACGATCCCGAATTTCGTCATAATAAAATTTTTTAAATAGCAGATTTCATATCATTGATGATTAGATTCATCAACTAAAACAATGCCTCATACCGATAATACATTACCTATACCTAATATTTTGACATTACATTCTCTCTTATCATCAAATCCACCATTACGCCCGTCATTGCGTGCATTTGATGAACCAAGAGATTTAGAGATTAATATTGTTTCTTCAGCCGAATCTGGAGATACAAGAAGCGTTGAAGTAAAGCTTGGTGAAACATATGTTGCTTGTAAAGTATCTGCACAAATAACACAACCATATGAAGATAGACCATTTGAAGGTATTTTTTCAATTGGTACAGAAATCACTGCAATGTGCTCACCTGCTTTCTCCAATGGTGGTAATGCTGATTTCTCTACAGCTGCACCAGCAATTGTTCCAGCTGCTTCAGTTCCAGCAGCATCTATTGAAAATTCTAATGGTGAAGCAAAGACAGATTCTTCTAATCAAACTTCAGGTACAGGTCAAGGTGGTGATAATTCAGTTACTCTCGGAGGTGGTGCAGTAATGGGGCTAGCAGCAGATCAAGCTGCAACTGAAATATTATTGAGTAGATTAATAGAGAAAGCTGTTCGTCGATCGAATGCTTTGGATTTGGAATCTCTTTGTATAATTGCTGCTCAAAAGTGTTGGTCAGTTAGAGCTGACGTTAGATTCTTGAATTATGATGGTAATTTGGTAGATGCTGCAAGTGTTGCCGTTATTACTGCATTGTTACATTTCAGGAAACCAGATGTAGAAGTTGTTGGTAGTGGGGAAGGTTCTGAATTAGTGATATATGATGAAAAACAAAGAGAAATGGTTCCATTAAGTGTTTTACATATACCAATTTGTGTTACCTTCCAATTTTTTTCAACTGAAAGTGTGGAGAGGAATATAAAGGGAGAGTCTGAGGTTGAAAGGAAGCTAAAGGAAGATAGTGAAGATGAAGATGATATTAATGATCGAATGGATGTTGATAATGATATTCCTAGAGGTGGTAATGAAATAATTATTGTAGATGCTACAGCTGAAGAAGAGTTACTTTCTCAAGGAAGTATGACTGTGACTTTGAATTCAAATAAAGAGTTATGTCAATTGAGTAAAAGTGGTGGGTTGAGTGTTGATGCACTGAAAGTTTTAGAATGTTGTGAAATTGCATCCGGTATTGTTGATAAATGGACTAAGAAAATCAAGCAGGTTTTAGCAGATGACGAGGCAAAACATAGAGATCCTAGAACAGAAAGAGAATTAAGAGTAGTGAATGATAGAACTACTTGAGTATACAGCGTGTATAAGCTCGATTACGAAATTTAAAAATGGAAACATAGTTTAGTAAAATATTAAATATACATTTGGTAAAACATAAAAAGCCAGTATCAATTCTTTTGTCTTCTTTCCCAGTGGATAACTGCAGGTTGTGTTGGTAAAGTAACCATGGAAGTGTAATCAACTGGTGGGCATTTACTGGTCCATTTAAAATTTTGAATGTAAGTGACCAGAAGAGTACCTAATTGAGTGTAAGCGAAAGGTTCACCAATACATCTGTGTCTTCCACCTCCGAAAGGTAAGTAAGGAGAAGAAACACCTTTTGAGATTTTACCGAAACCATAATCAACAGTTTCATTAGCATTATCACCAGATGCTGGTAATGAAATACCACCATCAATTGATTTAATTTCATCCCATCTATGAGGATTATATTCAGCAGCATTAGGGAAATATTGTTCACTTAACATACTGTAACCTGGTGAAATTAAAACATAATGACCTTTTGGAACCACGTAGGGAGTGTTTGGAACAGGTAAATTACGAGTAACTTTTCTGAAAATTGAATGTAATGGCATATGTAATCTTAGGGTTTCTTTAATGGTGGAGTTTACGAGATCTAATTTTTGAAGATCTTCATAAGTCAAATCTTTTTCAAAGTTTTCACCCAACACAGAAGTGATCTCTCTGTAAAGTTCTTCTTGTAATTCTGGTTTTTCACCAAGATGTAATAAGAACCAAGATGAAGTGGCACTTGAAGTATGTTGACCACCCATTAGAATACCAATCATTAAATTAGCAATTTCTCTATCAGTCATTCTAGTACCATCTTTGTAAACAGAATTTTTTATTAAAGCATCAACCAAATCTCTATCTTGAACATCATTATTTTTCTTTCTAGTAGTAATCAAATCTAAGTAAGTTTGTGCGATATTATTGTGTGCGGCATCTCTTTTCCAGTAATTTGGTAATGGTAAATCTTTGAAAACAAAATTTAAAGGAGTGAAACCTTTATCCAAATCAGAATACATTGCAGCATATGAAGCATCTAATCTGTTCCGTAATTCATCACCAAATAAACTTGCAGATGCAGTAAATAAGGTCATCTCAGATTGGGCCTTCAAAACATCGATTTCACCCTTTCCACCTTTGAAAGCAATATCAAAATATTTTTTCATTTCACTTCTAATAACTGGAACGTATTTCATAAAACTTTCCTTTGTTAATGCAACTTTTGCAAATTTCTTTTGTTCCATTAACTTCCAATTTGGACAGTCATAGATAACACCTTTACCGAAAACAGGAGTAGTTAAATGAGTATATGCTTCTTCAGCGGAAACATCACTTAATTTAGCATTTAAGACAAATTCATGACCTTTTGGACCTAAATAAACAGTCATGATTTTACCTAATAAAAGGAAGGAGAAGCAATCCCCGTATTTTTGACGACAACTTTCAAAGAATTCATATGGTTGCATACCATATGTAACTGCGGATCCAACCCATGGAACCCAATAAAAGACTAATGGCACACGATCCTTACGTAAAGAGTAAAGAAATTGCCATGATAAAGAATAAATGAATGGAATTGCGATTATTGTAAATAATTGTTGAAAGGTAGATAAAGATTGAAACCAATCTAGCACCAAAAGAGCATATGCATAAGTATCTTGCACCACTGCCTTGATTATCGACATAGTTTTCCTTGATAAATCACCAACTGGTAACTAAAGACGTAAACGGCGAAGACAAATCACAAACGTTATAAATGAAATGTGGTAAACGACGTGTAAGCCTGGAAAAAATCATGCTAGCGTCTAAACGAGCGGAACGAATTGGGGGGAGTCGTTTCCCATTGTAGCACGATCTATTTTGCTGTGGGGTCACTTTGCCCGACTGTTCTTCAGGCCATTCTACAAGTGGGGGTTGGTTGTTTATAAATACTTATTTACAGAGATTTGGGATGGATATTGTGAGAAATTAGCTAGCCGTCTAGTGCTGTAGTTGTGGGACTAACAAAGGTATTTGTTCTTCTGGGATCTTTTCAGCCTTAGTAAGTTCAATCACCTGGTTCATAATATCATCACTGTGTTTATCTTTGCCGTCGATAGTTTCGACTTTACCGTCTTTGTAGACAATTTGTATCACAGCAGGACATTTGAGTTGTTCTTCCTTAGTTGGACATTCAACTCTTTGAACTTCAACAGCTACATTTGGGTTGTGAAATGAAAGTGTCTTTAAGTTGAACTTCCAAAATTGACGCATACCCATGTGTCCGTAAGCATTGTGTTTCTTGAAAACAACATTTAGTTTACTCACGTTTTCAGGTAATTTGTAAGTAGAGTTTGGGTATGATGCAATCAAATCAAGATGTGCTGCTTGCTTCAAAACACGTGAAGATGGTAGCCCCTTTAAGTATAATGGTCTCAAAGCCTTTGGAATCTTCTGGTATGGCATAGTGAAGTTCTGCTACTTGTCAACAAAGTGTGTACCTTGTTCCTAAACCTCTTCAAATCGACATTTTTTGGTCTGAAAATCTTTGGCCTCGCCGTTTTTTTTTCACTACAGTACTGTATGTCAATCAACTTTTATATGTTGAGAAGAGTGAAACTAATATCCAACACCTTAATCAAGTACATCAATGATTAAAGTGTCTTTATATTTACAAGCTGATATACATTCAAGTGTTGTTTGACATTCAATCATGAACTACATTGGTAAAGCTTACTATCCTTTATTCATTCAATGGCGGTCGATCGACCCTTTTTCTATGTACACGAATCAAACTAAACAGTCAATCTATATATCTGTTCGTAAATCATACAACTCTTGGAGCCAAAGAGATAACCTTACCAAAGTTCTTCTTTCTAAGTTCTCTTGCAACAACACTACCAACTCTAGTTCCAATAGGTTCGTCCTTTTGATTGATTAAAACACATGCATTATCATCGAATCTTATGACTGTACCATCTTCTCTTTGAATAGGGTATTTAGTTCTAACAACAACAGCACGACAAATATCACCTCTTTTCACTCTATTTGATGCACTTGCACCGGTGATTTGTGAAGATAATGGTTTAGCTTCTTGTACAACAACGACGATTTTATCACCAACATGGGCGCAGTTCATTGGCGATTTTCTCAACACTTTGATACATTCCACTATTTCTGCACCAGAATTGTCAATAACCTTTAATAATGTCTTCAAGTAGATCATTCTGGATGTCTATAAGTCGTAATCAGTGATTAAAGCTATTCTTCTAGTACTGCAGTTGAAATCTCAGTTTGAAATTTCAGGTGGCTTGGAAAGTCGCCGGGTAACTCTCCAAATTTATTGTGAGATCCAACAGGTTATAGTTGTGTATTCTGTTGAAACAGTTTTTATTTTGGACTGAATCTGTTCAATGGATATCTGCTTCAAGCGAATATACTGTTCATGGCCGACCATTAGTTTAACGGAAAAAAAGCAGACGTGAAAAACCGTTAGATTCGTTGTAAAGTGACATTTATTTTATGCCGGTTTTGACGATCACAAACTTCTTTCTCTGCTATTGTATCTTTAAATCTATGTCTTGCTGTTTCTTAGTTTCCTACCATATAGGTTATACTACCCAAGATAGTCCGAGTACCATAAAAAAGATATAAGATTAGCGTAGATTTTATTTCAACTCTTACAATCTCTGCTTAGACAAGATAGTGACTGCCTGTTGATATATGCCAAACAGAGTTTACAAAATTCAGTTTCTTAGTGATATCTTACAAATGGTTGTGGAATGTATGGTAATAGAAGTCAACAGAATAGTAAGATGTTCCGTGAAAGGACAAAACTTCTGAAAACACTTTTGGTGTAGTTTATACACTAGGCAGGGACAATAGTTGATTCTAGGTACCCTAATTTATTCCGTCTACATTCTCTCTGTAAGTACCTCCCAAATCACGGAAGAAATGAGAGAGTATGGGTGAAAATGGCTAGAGGGTAAAAACGTATATGACGCGTCTTGCATTGAAAACCTATTTACACGTAAACTGCCTGAATCTTTGCATTTATCTTCTCACAGAACAATAGGATAAGTCATAATGGAATCGATTCGAGTAGATGCAACTCTCCTACAGCAATTTATTGGACATACTGTTCGGATAATCGCACAAGTAAAGCAAGTTACTGGCAATAGTTTTGTTGCAGAATCAAATGGAACTGTACAATTTACATCTGAAGCAGACACTAATGAATTAATCCAAGGACACTGGTATGAAATTGTTGGAATAGTTCAGAAAGATCTTAGTATTGTTGCACTTCAGTGGTTTGACTTTGGTGAGAATTTCAACGCCTCAGCTGCTACTAAATTAGTAGAAGTTGTACATCGTCTTCCTGAATTGTATTATAGTAAAGACTAGAAAAATGTATACTAGAGATATATATAACTATTGATATAATCGAAACGAATATATTGCGCCTTCTGGTATAATTTGATAAAATATACAAATGGGGAAAAAGTAGTTAAAAAGGTATAAAACAATGTAAAAAGCATGCATGGTAAAGCAATATCTTAAAATTCATATATTTAATCAGCCCATCTTCTCTTCTTCAACTTTTCATGTGAGTCTACATTATCCATATTTGCATCAAGGCTAGCACTCTGTAATCTAACACTAGCTGGGTACCACCCAACTTCGCTAGGGAATGGTGCTGGTGTGGCAAAATTAACAAGTGAACTCATAGTATATGACCAACCAGGAGTAATTGTTGAAAGAACATTTGGTGATGGATTTGCTGTTGTATAATAAGTAACTGCTGATGTTGGGAATCTTCTTGACCATGTTGATACTGTTATTGTAGATCCAGGTTGCATTTGCATTGGTGCAAATCTAGTCTTACCTGTTTGTGCTGTATATGGAACTGTTGATAAAGTTGAGATATCTTCACCTGAATCTATATCATGCATTTCACCATATGGTGATGGTCCTGAACCACTTGGAATAAATGTACCAGTCATACCTTTCAAATTAACACGATTTGTATAACGAATAATATAACCACCATTGTCAAGTTCACAGAATACTTGAACATAAAAACTACCACTAGCTGCAATGTCTGCATCAAATTGGGCAATAAAACCATTAGTACTGATTTCACTTGCATTGATTCTTGCAAGTTGTTGTAAACCATGAATAGGGTTATTAGGACCCGTACAGAGTAAGAATGTATAAGAAACAACTCTTTCAAGTAATGGATCCTTTCCATCATCTTGCCATGAAATAGGAATATCAATGTCACCTCCACTAGCAGTAAATGTCTCCCCCATTTCAGGGCCTGTCAGAATAATCATTGCAAATGATCGATTCAAACTTAGTAAAAGCAAAAGACAACGTAAAAATAGCGAGTGTATAGGTATCATCATTTTTAGTGAGTGTGATATTGATATAAGTGGTCTTATTGGTAAAGTTATTGATAACTTACTAAAAATACATCAAAATGAGACTACAAAATAGATCAAAATTGAAGAAAACAAAAGTGACTTAAAAAAATTGGATGAGGCGAGCTAGCATGAATTTAAGGCTGAAGGAACTGCTACCACGTAACAGAACACTATACTTAGGTTACTTCTTATATACACAGTTACTATCTAGGAAACAGACTTGAGTTGCTGGATAAACTCGCCCACTTGATCTCCTTTTCTCATCAATGATTCACCAATGAGAAATCCGTAAACATTTTGACTGGTATAAGCTTTGACATCATCTACACTATTGATACCACTCAATGCAAGGAAAACTAAATCTTTCTTCTTATCTTGGTCAATCGAAGCTAAAACATCTGTAGTAGTACCTAGATCAACATTGAAATTAGTTAAATTTCTGTTGTTCACACCAATAACTTTAGAATCAACACGAAGAGCAGTAGCAAGTTCTTCAGCTGTGTTAACTTCCACTAGAGGTTCAATGTCTAATGAACGTGCATACTTCACCAATCTATCAAGTCCACTTTCACTTAACATCTTTACAATCAATAAAACGGTATCAGCTCCTGCCAATCTTGCTTCAAGAATCTGATACTCACTGAAAATAAATTCCTTTCTCAAAACCAAAGGTCTTTCCTCATCACCAAACTTATCAACTACTTTACGAACAACCTCTAAATCTTTAATAGAACCTTTAAACCAATGTGGTTCGGTCAAAACAGAGATTGCTGCCACTCCAGCTTTTGCGTATCTGGAAGACTGAAGAGCAGCATTTGCATTAGGATCAATATCACCTTTTGATGGGGATGCACGTTTTATTTCACTGATTATAGCAACCTGATTGTTTCCAGTAATTGTGGCTATTTTAGTATGAAAATTTTGGACGCTGGGTGCCAAACCCAAAGAGTAGTATGTTTCTAAATCTTTGAAGGTAAAACCTGGTTTCAAAGACTGTGCTTCCACATCTTTACGACGTTGAAGGTAAATTTTATCCAAAATAGAGGTACTGCCATCAGAACTTTTTTGATTAGTGGAGGAAACTGGTGACGTCTTGTTATCACTCCAGTAACCGCTTTCAAAACTCAAGATATTTTTGATCATTAAATGTCCTTCCTCGGTTAATATACTTTCTGGATGAAACTGTACACCTTCAATAGTATATTCTTTATGTCTAATACCCATAATAACTCCATTTTCAGTTTTTGCAGTAACCTCTAAACAGTCTGGTAAAGTTGCAGGTGAACCTGCCAATGAATGGTATCTTGTAACTGCAACACCTTGTGGCACTTTGTTAAACATACCTTTATTATCATGGGTAATAAGTGAAGTTTTACCATGAACAATTTCACCTGCAAATTCAACAGAACCACCGAAAACTTCAAAAATACATTGTTGTCCCATACAAACACCAACTATTGGTTTTTTACCTTTGAAAAAATCAATAGCTTCTCTGCAAATACCAGAGTCGGTTTTTGGATGACCTGGACCTGGGGAAATAAATAAAATATCAGGGTTCATTTCTTCAATTTCAGGAACCGTGATTTTATCATTTCTAATCACCGTTACTTGTGCACCAGCTTGACATAGGTATTCATATAAATTCCATGTAAAGGAATCATAGTTATCAATCAATAAAACATGCTTTTGAGTTGTTGTCATGGTAAATATTTAAATTTCAAGTTCAATAAGGTTCACAAACAACCTTCTAGTCAACTATCTTGAATCTATAATGGTCAAATAATTGAAACTTAATGACTCAGATCAGTTAAATCATAGCTGAAATTTTGTCAGATTTTGGTTCGAGCACAAAAAATTTAGTATCTAGTTTGGTCACGTGAGAGGAGTTTTACATAATGCATGCAAACAAGAACAACAAAAGTAGTAGTAGATTCATTAATGAGTTACCATATGGTTTATCGCCATCTCCGTGTTATTTAAAGGTGAAACAGTGCCTGAATGAACTTATTCTCTTTATCGGATAACCCATACAAATATCTAAATAAAGTTAAAAACTGTGAGTTAGAATTGAACTTTTCTTGGAAAAACATTAGGTAATTTCTTTTTCTGAATGAAACGCTGGTCTTTTATACAGAAATATAATGTCTTACTACGATCACAGATTAAGATAAAACAAGTGTAACAGATAAACACTAAACTGAAGCTGAACTTTTGAGAAATCAGAAGGCGAGCGTGAAAGCTAGCTGCTGGCAGTTGTAAAGTATTGATTCATGGATAAACAGAACTAAGAAAAAATTAATTCAAACTATATAAATTCAATCAAAAACATAATATCAATCAGATACTTCAAAAGAAATTGTCTATTCTCTTTTTTCAATGGTTTCGGAAGAGTCTGTCAAAGTTTGTGATGCAAAATGTTCATTATCGGCACTTTTCAAAGCGGAAGCATCTTGAACACGATTATTCTTTTTTGGAACTCTCATGATGTAATAAAGAGCATACATGAGAATTAAATTGATACCAATATAACTCATGAAGATACCCCAATCTCTCCAACGGTCATTGTAATTAACTGTCAAATCGACTAAATAAGAATTGGTATCAGAAAGTGGACAATAGCCACAAAGATCGTCTCTAGAATCAACTGAATAACCACCATATTCTTGTTGATATGTTGAAATATACTCAGTACATGTTTGTCCTTCAGGTGGTGGGAAATAAACGATTTCTTTATCTGAACATTTAGCAACGTTATCACCAACACCGGCAGATAATATCGATGCAACCCAATACGTGAAAGGTGAACAACGATACATGAATGACCAAAATCCAGATGGGTGCTTCAAAATTCCACAAAATTCCAATGACATAATAAATAATATGGAGGCAAGATTAGCACCATTAATCTCATGTTCAATACCAGCAATACAAGCTAAACCGAATGTTGAGGTATAATTGAAGAAACCCACAATTAATAACCAGACCAATGCGCCTCTTTCAGCAGTTGTCTTGGTAGGTGATGCATTTTTATAAAACCCAATTGGATAATACCAGGAGAAGAAAGTTGCACTTGCACAAAGGAAGTTAAATGGGATCTCAGCAGTAACTTGTGCAGAAAGGAAGATCCACCATGTGAAAGTTTTAGATGGTCTTTCACGAACTTCATAAATGGATCTCTGTTCAATATAAAGCGGTAACATTTGATCAACCAAAGTATCAACGATAATTGATAGCATGAAGACTGACAACATTTGATTTTGCAACCCTTGTATTGAACTATCAGAGTTGAAAAATGAGAATCCATTGAATATTGCGTTGATGGCAGAGAGTAACAATTTAGACCACAAATAGTTAGGCGTTCTCCAATCCTGCTGCAAAACACGAAGAGAAACCAATTTGTATTGAGTCCAATACGTCGATGCAAAACTTCTATAAGCGTCAACACTCGTGTCAACAGGAATCGTCAATAGCTCTGTTTCCATTCTACTCAACTCTTCTTGAACTGCTTTCCTTTCTTCTGACTTCATCCAAACTTCATAATAGTCTTGATTAGCATGTGACCCAGGTGCGGCACCAATAACTTCCAACATCCACTCTGCTGGATTGGCGTCTTTGGGACATGGATGAGCACCATACGATTCAAAATAGTTGATCAATGTTTGACAGTTATCGCCCAGATCACCAAAGTAGACAGTACGACCGCCCTTTGCCAAAAACAACAACCTGTCAAACTCCTTCAACAATATTGCCGATGGTTGATGAATCGTACATAGAATGGCCTGTCCATTATCAGCAAGCTTCCTCATCAATTGAAAAATAGACCATGCAGTTTGTGAGTCAAGACCGGATGTAGGTTCGTCTAAAAACAACAATAACTTAGGTTTAGCAGCTAACTCAACACCAATCGTCAATCTCTTACGCTGTTCAACATTCAATCCTTCACCGGTAACACCAACAATTGCATCTGCATACGCCTCCATCTCCAAAATTCTGATAATCTTCTCCACGTACTCGTTCTTCTCTTCAACTGAAATCTCTCTTGCTTGTCTCAAATACGCTGAGAATCGCAAGGCTTCTCTCACTGTGGATGTAGCCAAATGCAAATCCTGTTGTTGAACGTAACCTGTGGATCTCTGGAATGAAACATCCCGTAACCTACCATTGACAAACATTGAACCTGAAACGACACCCATGGTAACACGATTAGCCAACACATCCAACAATGTAGTCTTACCAGCACCAGATGCACCCATAAGAGCCGTCAATGTACCAGGTTTAACCCAACCGTCCACATGATTGAGAATACGCCTTGTTTCACTCTTGATCTGAACCTCATAACAAACATCTCTCCAATGGAAAATATCAGTACCAGCAGCAAGATTCACAGCTTGAGAGACACCATGATCTTCATTATCATGCTCATATAGTCCAGCAGGTTTTTCACTAACATCACCACCATTTTCAATATCAGTACCAGTTACTTGTCTTGATCTTTTCTCCTTTTTCATCTTACGCAATGTTGATTGTTGAAATAAAATAATCTCACCTTTTTGCATAGCACCTTTGTTACATTCAACCAACAAGAGATACACACCAAGGAAAAAAATAGTAAATCCAACAATGATACCAAAGTTCCTCCATTTGTGAGTGTTTTCATACCTATAAGCTTCATATATATAATCAGTACCGTTCACATAGTTGTAACCAGGGACCGAGGAGACAACGGAACAAACACGGTTTGCAGGATTAGCTTCAGGATAATTTGGAATGAAATCAGAACATTCGAATTCTCTTCCATCAAACTCACTAGTCATGAGAGCTTCAAAAACATAAGCCATAGGATCAATATAATTGATCCAACGAGACCAGCCATGCATATATGGAGTTGGTAAAACAAATCCAGTATAGATAACCATAGCGCTCAAAATGAGAGCAACAGGTGCCATACATTCGGTCAAAGTTTTATAACAAGAACCAACAGAACGAAGCATATTAGAGGTCGCCAAAGTTGCCATAAAGTTCATTAACAAATAAAAGAAGAATCTACCTGGATCTCTTCTGAAATTAACCATAAAATAATAAATTAAATTGAAACAAATGCAAATAATAATCTTGGAAGGTAATTCTGTAATCATTGAAGCAAAGGCTTCGGCAGATGGATGATAAAATGCTAATTTTTTATGTTTCTCCACAATTGGTCTAGCTTCAAATAATGCCATAACTTCAAGCAAGGATGCAAGTGCATTAAAAAAAACAGCAAAAAACATAGCAGCAGAACGATAGTAAAATGTAGCCGTGTTGGCGGACAAGTTGTAAAATAATGATGAAATAATCAAACCCATAATAATATTCGCAATGACTGAAAAAAGCATAATTGATGGATCACCTCTGACCCTCCAGTAATTTCTCAAGCAAAGTATTTTGATTTGCATCCAATAAGACAGACGATACGACGATTTAGATCTAGTGTTGTTTGATTGCATTGTTCTGTGTGCTTCAAAAAAGGCATCACGAGTGTTATTCTTTTCACAATCGAGTAAGTACTCATCAATATCGTCAATCAACTGTTTGTATTCTGGAGAGTTTTTCCAATATGCTTCAAACTCTTTGGCAGTTCTTGGCACCTTATCTTCCCAACCCTTTCTAGCAATTCTTTCTGCAGGTGATGTAATTGATGTCAAAAAGTCTGCAGTAGTTTGACGTTCAGGACATTCGTAACCCATATCTTCAAAATATTTCTTGGCCTTTGAACCTGGCCCAAAGTAAATCTGATAACCTTCATAGAGTAACACCACATTGTCAAACAAATCATAAGCATCTTGGGAACATTGATATATTGCAATTAGCGGAGTAGTGTTCAATAACTGGGCTGAAGTCTTCAAAGCCCTGACAAATTCCAATGCAGTGGCTGCATCTAGACCTCTAGTTGCATTATCCCAACATTCAATTTTGGCACCACTCAATGAAGCTTCAGCGATGGATACTCTCTTTCTTTCACCACCAGAAACACCTCTGATAAATTCATTACCAACTTTAGTATTGACCGTATGTGATAATCCATATGTTGCCATGTAAACACGGGCCATATGGTTAGCATATTGTCTTCTGGTAACACCTGGGAATCTATTTTGAGGGGTTCTCATCAAAGCAGCAAACTCCAAGGTTTCACCAACAGTCAAATTAGGAAGGTGACTATCCACTTCAGCGGAAAAGATGACTTCACCCCTGTAATTCCTCTTGATTTCCTTTGGTGTCAAACCATCATAAGATATGATAGAATTTGGGTCAACTTTAAAACCATAAGTATGGGCGGCAACTGTTTTCAAAAAGGTCGAACAGCCTGCACCAGGTCTACCCAAAATCACTGTCAAATTACCTGGCCTAATCAAACAATCCATTGACTTCAAGATGTCAAAATATTTTGTATCATCATTAGCGCAGAATTTGTATAAGTAAAAGTCTCTTGAAGCTTTGAACAGGAAGTTGAGAAAATTCAATTGATAATCTGCGTCAGAAGAAATACCCCTAGCAATTAGATTCTTTGCAGCAAATCCTAAAGAAATGGGTTTATAATGATCAGTGTCCGAGTCAATCAATTTCCGCATATTTTTGACCCAAAACTTTGCATCAAATTGATCAGAATCCGGATCCAATCTAGGATCAACATTGATTTCAGTTGGAATAGCACCTAGAATTGGAGAGAGTAATTCGAAGGATGATTTGGTTGACTCGACACTGAAGTTATCTTGATTAAAGGATCGATCATCTTTCATATCTCCCTTTGAATTTTCCAAATCAGGACTGAGTTGACTTGACCGAGTGAATTTTTCTGCTAAACTTCTCACTTCTTCAACTACTTGGTCATCAAACCCCTGATATACATGGTGACTATCTGGACATTGAGAAATACTCTCGTCAATGGAAAGAATATCCATGGTGCAAGGTTTGTTTGAGAAGATGTAATGATTAAAAGTGGAAATATATTTGAGTCTATCGTAGCATGTAAATCTCTTATTTGGGCAATCCCAAGGCTTGAGTATAGTGCCTTTCCAGTGGGCACCCGTGCTGATCTGTTTCCCTAACCTGTTTCCCTAACCTGATACCCTATCATGCATGGCCAGGTGGAAAATAGACGAGCTTGAATCTTATAAGCCAATCTTCTGGGGGCTCGGCCCTGCCAGCAGAAGAGTTTTTCATCGATTTTTGTTGACACTANTTTGGGCAATCCCAAGGCTTGAGTATAGTGCCTTTCCAGTGGGCACCCGTGCTGACCTGTTTCCATAACCTGATACCCTATCATGCATGGCCAGGTGGAAAATAGACGAGTGAATCTTAAGCCAATCCGATCTGGGGGCTCGGCCCTGCCAGCAGAAGAGTTTTTCATCGATTTTTGTTGACACTAGATTTTCCAGGTCGGTTCTGATATACTAAGCTAAAGAGACGACAATGACTAGTTGTATTCTTGGTCACATATTTGTTGCATATTCATGCATTGACATTATAATACGCTGAGTATTTAATCTTAATTATGTCAAAATCAGTCTACGTACAAATAAAGTCCACTTCATTCTGCAAAGCTAAAAAATGGCCTATGATCCTGACTTGTCGACTAGAGTAGATCAATCATCCCTGATCAAGATCCGTAACCGAATATCTTTGATATATTTGGTAACATCAAAATACCTCAAGATCACAATTGAAGAGAGGTACTAACATAATTATATAGGTAAAATGTTTGAATTAGCTGTAAGTGAAAGAAAATTCATAACCGATCATAGAAAGCAAATCATTTTGAGATTGGCTGGAACTCTCCTGAATCATGATGCTGTTTTAGAGTTTCTGGAAATACAGGGTATTTTTGCCCGTAAACCATATGTGTACATGACTGCAGCAGGCATTAAGGTTCCTAATCAATTTGAGCTCCATACTGATTATCTAGAATTTTACAGATCTCTAACATCGATTTTTTCAAACTCGTATTTGAACAAGATTTTGCACTGTTTTGAAGAAGACAAGATTGAGGAAACTGGTGAGATCCCAAATTCAATTTCACAGGAGTATTTGGAGCAACATCTACTAAGATTTTTGAAGAAGAGAGATCACAAGAATCTCAGATCTGCAATTGTTAAACAATACGGTGATTGCTACGCAGGATCTGCTATTTTAGACGATTTTATGGAAAGGACCATCAGACCTAGAAATACATCAGTCAGAATCCGCAAGGCATATAAATATATTTAATTCGATGACCATGTAAACATTGTTGATGAAATTAACATTAATATCCGAAATATTCAGACTGTTTAAAAATGGTATACTTTTACGGATGAACCAAAAGATATCCAAATCGCAGAAATCATTGCATCAAAGATTACAAATGATGTGAAAAGGGAAATGATAGAATGGAGAGATAACAGGTTTAATTGTATGACTTGGATGATTTCTATACTAAGTTTAGTAGCACTAAAGAACTCTTGAAATTTATTAACTCTTATTGCAAAAGAGATTTTTTCAGAAACTTAAGAATTTACGATTTAGGGCCAAGAAAAGAGGTAAGGATAGATGTTAACGGTCCTCCTGTGAAGAGTCAGGCTAGAAGATGATCACTCTTATTAAAGATGGTCATCCCTTCAAACCGTATTACTCGGTTCAGTTGTTATTAGTTAAGGTTGCTGTAGAGAATATCACAAAGTTCTGTTTGGATTTTCAATATATAGTACTTTCGAAAGTATGTGCCACACCTCTATCAATCGATCTTGATGTAGTCACAATCCAAATTTGTGTAAATAGAACTTTAGATATTAATACCCTGTTTTCTATTGTAGTTTAACCGTTGCATGGTACAATAAACAGGTCCTTTATTTGCAAAACAATAGTTTGTAAATGGAGGCTTGTTGAATTGATTTTGACACATGTGCAAACCCCTCATTTGATTGAGTACCTCTTGATTGATATCAACAACCACACAATCACTGGTTGTAGCAGATACGCATGTCGTCTAGGTACAGAGTTGATTATCACTTGAAAGAGCACCGCAGGGATGAGTTTATTCAATGGATTAAGGCTTTACTAGCAACTCCATTTGTTCTATATGCTGAAAACCCAAAAGTAAGTTTAACGATTTCTTGTGGACAAGAAGAACGAGTCAATAGAGATGCTGCTGAACGATATGCAGATATCTTTCAAGACTTGGAAACTTTAGTTGCAGAACATCTTGATATGTGTGTTGCTGGACAACCAAATATGTCGAGATTATCCCAATTGGTACCAAGTATTGGCACATTTTTCACACCTCTTCCATTGAAAAAGGCATTTCATATTCAAGATAAGATTAGAGGTATAAGTAAAAGGAGATTGGTTGCTCCAAGTTTTAATGATATTAGAATTATACTGAATACTGCACAGGCGTATCAACTGGCTGCACCTTGTTGCAATAATGATACACTCAAACTTATTACATTTGATGGTGACATCACTCTATATGATGACGGTAAAAATCTAGAATTAGATTCGAAGTTGTTGCACTACATGATTGAAATATTGAAAAGTGATATTTACATTGGAATTGTTACAGCTGCTGGATATACAGCTGCAGAAAAGTATGAGGAAAGATTACAAGGTCTGATTTCAGCTGTGAAACAGTCTTCGGATTTAACTGATGAACAGAAGGAACATTTATTAGTTATGGGTGGTGAAGCTAATTATTTGTTTCAATACAAGGGTGAAAATGCTGGACTTAAAGTCCAAGATCCAGATACGTGGATATTAAATGATATGAAGGACTGGGAGTTTTCTGATATTGAAGCAGTCTTAGATTTTGGTGAACAAAATTTGAGAGATTTGATTGAAAAGTTAGACATGCCAGCAATGATTATTAGGAAACCACGTGCAGTTGGACTTATTGCCAAATCTGGTGCCAGTCTTAATAGGGAACAACTTGAAGAGTGTGTTTTAAGAGTTGATCATTCCCTGCGGATATTCCCACCAGCGTCGAAAATCAAATGGTGTGCATTTAATGGAGGTGCTGATGTATGGATTGATATTGGTGATAAGTCTCTTGGTGTCCAAATCTTGCAGAAGTTTATTGGAAACCAGACAGGTATGCACATTGAACCGAAACATACGCTTCACGTTGGTGATCAATTTGCATCTGTAGGATCGAATGATTACGCCAGCAGGACAGCGGCGACAACTGCATGGATAGCTAGTCCTTTGGAGACTGAAATGCTATTGAAAGAGATTGTAACTTATCTACAGCCTGTTTGTAATCAGAGTTTGTAACGGAAATTAGACACTACTGCTACCTTATTCGGAGATCTGACCGAATTCTTATCAAAACGACTAGCGCACTATCAAATTTAAATTTTGACACAATATTACTGCATGAAATGTCAATGGCCAATCTAATATTCAATGACCCTACTTTGCTAATTTAAGGAGAAATTATATTCAGAATGATTGGACTTTTTATTAAATTGGCTTCTTTGACAACAATTGTTTACCCACTTATCAACACAATTGACCTTTTGGTGTCACTTCAGACATCATTTTCACAAAATGCTATAGCTACGTTGACAGACACAATACCACTTGTACACCAAGATGCAGCAAGAATTCAGGAAACAATGGCTTACTGGATATTAATTTCATTATGGCTTTACACAATCCAATGTCAACCATTGAGTTCGTTGATACAATTCTTACCATTTGCCTCTTTATTTGTAATATACATTCAAATATGGTTAGCATTTCCTATTATTCCGTCCCCCAGATTGAATAAGAAAGTGACTGGATCATTTATTATCTATGATTACTATTTTTCAAACAATATGAAAAATTTAAAGGGTTTACAGTTGTATTATAAATCAGTTGTCGGATCTTTAGGGATTTACATATGTCGGGGAATTACCAAATTTCCAGCTCTAAGTAAGGGAATTTCATTATTTAATGTTGATGTGAAGTATTATGAAACATTGTTTTCAAGAATGGCATATGGGCGTCATGAAAATGCAACTTCTGAATTACCTTCTTATGGTACTATGAATAATTGGACAAGACTATGGGGGATAGTACCTGATTGGAATTTACAAGAGGTTCAAGATATTGGTATCTTTAAAACCGTGGTTGAAGCTTTGATTGCACCTTGGAGCAGTTTCAGGTTTTCCCAACCTGCAACTTTAGATAAGAAAGGTAAAACTCCCTCACCTACAGGTAGCTTTGACGACTTTGCAATTGTTAATAAGAAAGAATTGAACGAAGCAGTAAATAACACAATCAACATACCTAAAAGAAGAGTAGTAAGTGAGAAGACACGTCCCACTTCTCGTCAAGCTTCTTCATCAAACTTAGCAACCGAAGAAGTAGATGGTGATTACGACGATAATGAAAATTCTAGTCTTCTTGGTACATCTAAGAAGAAGAATTCACGATCAATTTCTACTTCTTCAAGTTGGTTCAGATCTAAATAGATGGCTATCATTAACATTCTTTAATTTTTTTCTTTTCTAACTAAAACATGTTCTTTAGTATTGATCTATTTACAGAATACGTTATATGTATACAAAGCGTTCATAGTTTAACATGCGAAGTAATGAACTTTTCTGCATTTAGTCTCTTTTGTGCAATAATATCTTTATCCTTGATATTCTTCATCTGTCTTCTCACAAGTTTAGAAACAAAATTCATTGGTCTTGGTTGTGGATCAATTATACCTCCAAATGCTTTACTTGGTTTATCAGCATCAGAATTAATTGCATTAGCCTTTTCTTCTCTATATCTATTCAATTCTTTCGTTAATTCCTTTTCTTGGATAAATTCCTCCGTTTCTGCAGGCCAAACAAATGGATCAATCAAATCAACAGTCATTTTCTTGGTCTGTGGAGCTCTGTATCTTGATCCATAAGGTGCAGGCATACTTCTAATAAATTTTGCAGGTGTTAAAGTAGATGTTACATTGAGAACTCTTAATCCGTAGATGTGGTAAAGGTAATCTCTTAAATCTAATTTATTGAATGACTTCGGTACTCTGAATTTAGCTTGATATGGTGTGTGTTTTGCATTTGGTCTAAGAAGTTTCACCTGTGCAAATGGGAAATAAATTGGTTTGGAACCAGGAATGAAATTTGGTTCATCATTTTCAAGGGCATGACGAACAAGTTCAACAATTCTTTTCGATCTCAAAGCTCTATCTTTATGAGATGGTTTTGGTGTTGGCTTTGGTGAAAATGGTTTTCTATAACCCATGATGATTGTACGTACGGAACCAAAAAGTGCATTGTTTGGACGTAGCATGGAGTCACGTACAGATGCAGCTGACAGTAGCATGATGTTATTATATGGCAACAAAGCTGTGACGATCAACCTCTCAGTTCAGTCTTCACTTCAAGCGTTGTAATGTTAATGAATGGAACGTCCAGGTGAAAAATCGTGGGAAAGTGCGTGCGGCGACCGGGTAAGTGAAAAAATGCATCGATTAACGATTCTCTTTTCAGCGGTGGCGACAGTGAGATTTGTATTATTATAGTATAAGGTATACACAAATACGAGCCTGATTACGGTTGGACTATCTATTGTTTCCAGACCCTAGACACCCAGACACCCAGACAGTCATATCATGTCGTACGACGAGTCTGCTTATAGTTTTGCTGAGGACAACCTCATCACCACAGAGGATTGTTGGACCGTCATCACATCCTTCTTCGAAACTAAAGGTTTAGTCTCACAACAATTGGATTCTTTTGAAGAGTTCATTGAAACCTCTATTCAAGAATTAGTTTTAGAGGATAGAAAGTTAATTTTAGATCAACCAGCTCAACATATTTCTGAAGATGATGATATTAGTAGAAGATATGAAATTACTTTTGGTGATATTTTCCTTTCAAAACCTTCACAAACTGAAGCTGATGGTACAACTTCAACTTTATTACCACAAGAGGCAAGATTGAGAAACTTAACTTATTCAGCTCCACTTTATGTTGAAATGAAAAAAATGGTTAAGGAAAGTATAGACGATGAAAATAATAATCAATCTAGTTCACAAATTGTTTGGTATAAGGAAGGAGATATTCAAAAATTCAGATCTGGTCTTATCAATGATTTGGAACCTATACCAAATGATTTTAATGAAGATGAAGATGAAATTATTGAAGAAAAGCACAATGCCAAGATTCATGCTAGTGGTGCAGAAACGCAGACCATTTTCATCGGTAAGGTTCCAATCATGTTAAAGTCAAAATTCTGTACATTATATGGACTAAATGAAGAAGAACTCTATCAAATTAGGGAATGTCCATTTGATATGGGTGGTTATTTCATTATTAATGGTTCAGAAAAAGTTTTAATTGCTCAAGAAAGATCATCTGCAAATATTGTTCAAGTTTTCAAAAAATCAGGTGTTTCTCCAATTTCTCATGTTGCTGAAATTAGATCTGCATTGGAGAAAGGTTCTAGATTGATTTCTTCAATTCAAGTTAAATTAGCAAGTGGTGGTGCTTCTTCTTTCAAGGCTGGAGGTGTTGGTCGTTCAATCAAAACTACTTTACCTTATATAAAATCTGATATTCCAATTGTTATTGTATTTAGAGCTTTAGGTGTTATTGAAGATGGTGATATTTTACAACATATATGTTATGATGAAAATGATTGGCAAATGTTAGAAATGTTAAAACCATGTATTGAAGAAGGTTTCTTAATTCAATCACAAGAGGTTGCACTTGATTATATTGGTAGAAGAGGTAATGCCGTTGGTATTAAAAGGGAAAGAAGAATTCAATTTGCAAAGGATATTTTACAAAGAGAATTTTTACCTCATATTTCACAAGATGGAGGTCATGAAACAAACAAGGCATATTTCCTTGGTTATATTATAAATAGATTACTTCTTTGTGCGTTGGAAAGAAAGGAACAAGATGATAGAGATCATTTTGGTAAGAAAAGATTAGATTTAGCAGGACCATTGTTAGCTAATTTATTTAGAATGCTATTCAGGAAACTTTCTCGTGATGTTTATAGATATATGCAAAGATGTATTGAACATGGTGAAGATTTCAATATTGTTTCGGCAGTCAAATCGACTACAATCACATCTGGTTTGAAATATTCTTTAGCAACTGGTAATTGGGGTGAACAGAAAAAGGCAATGAGTTCTAAAGCTGGTGTGTCACAAGTTTTAAATAGATATACATATTCTTCCACACTATCACATTTGAGAAGAACAAATACTCCAATTGGTAGAGATGGTAAATTAGCTAAACCAAGACAATTACATAATACTCATTGGGGTCTCGTTTGTCCTGCTGAAACTCCTGAAGGTCAAGCATGTGGTTTAGTTAAGAATTTATCATTGATGTCATGTATTTCTGTTGGTACAGCATCTGAACCAATTACTTATTTACTTGAAGAATGGGGTTTGGAACCAATTTCAGATTATGATCCACAAGAACATAGATTATCTACTAGAGTTTTCCTTAATGGTGATTGGGTTGGTACACATAGAGATCCAGGTATGTTAGTCGATACAATGAGACAATTGAGAAGAAGTGGTACTATTTCAGCAGAAGTTTCTTTGATTAGAGATATTAGAGAAAGAGAATTTAAGATTTTCACTGATGCAGGTAGAGTTTATAGACCATTATTCATTGTTGATGATGATCCAGATTCACCAACTAAGGGAGGTTTGAAATTAACTAAGGAACATTGTAGGAAGATTCTTGATAGAGAAATTGAAGAAATACCACAAGATGATGGATATGATGAGAATGGAGAAGCACTTGAACCAATACAGAGAATTTATGGTTGGGATTCTTTATTGAGTGAAGGTGTTGTTGAATATTTAGATGCAGAAGAAGAAGAGACAGTATTGATTGCTATGTCATCAGAAGATTTATCAATTAATGAAGATGATGAACATGAAGAAAATGAGAATCAAAATACTGATTTTGCTAAAAGAATTAAAAATCATATTAAAGCGCATTCATTTACACATTGTGAGATTCATCCATCTATGATTTTAGGTGTTGCAGCATCGATTATTCCATTCCCAGATCATAATCAATCACCAAGAAATACATATCAATCTGCGATGGGTAAACAAGCTATGGGTGTTTTCTTAACTAATTATAATGTTAGAATGGATACAATGGCTAATATTTTATATTATCCACAAAAGCCATTAGCTAAAACACAATCTATGGAATTTTTAAAATTTAGAGAATTACCTGCTGGTCAAAATGCTATTGTTGCAATTGCATGTTATTCAGGTTATAATCAAGAAGATTCAATGATTATGAATCAATCATCAATTGATAGAGGTTTATTTAGATCATTATTTTTTAGAAGTTATATGGATCAAGAGAGAAGAAATGGTATTTCTGTTGTTGAAGAATTTGAGAAACCAATGAGATCGAATACATTAGGTTTTAAAGCTGGTACTTATGAAAAATTAGATGATGATGGATTAATTTCACCTGGTATTAGAGTTTCAGGTGATGATATTATTATTGGTAAGACTGTACCAATTCCACCTGATACTGAAGAATTAGGTCAAAGGACTAAATATCATACAAAGAGGGATGCATCAACACCATTAAGATCAACTGAAAGTGGTATTGTTGATCAAGTTTTATTAACTACTAATGCAGAAGGTTTAAAATTTGTTAAAGTTAGAATGAGAACAACAAAAGTACCACAAATTGGTGATAAATTTGCATCAAGACATGGACAAAAGGGTACTATTGGTATAACATATAGAAATGAAGATATGCCATTTACAAGTGAAGGTATTGTACCTGATTTAATTATTAATCCACATGCAATTCCATCACGTATGACAGTTGCACATTTAATCGAATGTTTACTTTCTAAAGTTGCATCATTAAGAGGTTATGAAGGTGATGCTACACCATTTACTGATTTAACGGTTGATGCAGTTTCTAAATTATTAAGAGAGAATGGTTATCAATCTAGAGGTTTTGAAGTTATGTATAATGGACATACTGGTAAAAAATTAATGGCACAAGTTTTCTTTGGACCAACATATTATCAAAGGTTAAGACATATGGTTGATGATAAGATTCATGCTAGAGCTAGAGGACCGTATCAAAATTTAACTAGACAACCGATGGAAGGTAGAGCTAGAGATGGTGGTTTAAGATTTGGTGAGATGGAAAGAGATTGTATGATTGCACATGGTGCAGCTGGATTTCTTAAGGAAAGATTAATGGATTCATCAGATGCATTTAGAGTTCATGTTTGTGGTATTTGTGGATTAATGAGTGTTATTGCAAATTTAAAGAAGGGACAATTTGAATGTAAAAGTTGTAAGAATAAGACCAATATTTATCAAATTCATATACCATATGCTGCTAAATTGTTATTTCAAGAATTAATGGCAATGAATATAACTCCAAGATTATACACTCAAAAGAGTAGTTATACGGTTCGTTGAATAAATGGTTAAAGTATGTAAAATATATACAAGATAAAAAATTTTGTAAAACTATAAAGAGAAAAAATTATAAATAGGAAGAAGGTAAGAAAATCATAGTTTCTTTTGTTTCATCAATTCATTAAATTCATTCAATTGTTTCTCTCTAATTATTGATTCCTTTGCAGCTTTTTCAACTAATGGATGTTGATCAGCCCAAGCAATTATATTTGAAGCATAAGGATGATTTGAACCATCGAAAACTTTCAACCTTTCTAATCTTTGCTTTCTATATCTATTCTTTGGTAACATTCTACTAACGGCTCTTTTTAAAACTTCACCATATCCAAAATCTCTAATAATTTTTTCCATTGGTGTTGCTTCACCTGAACCTGGTCTAGTTGTATGAGACCAATAAGTTTTATCAGTTAATTTTTTACCTGTAACTTTTAAATATTGACAATTTGAAACAACAACGTAATCACCTGCATCTTCAGTTTCATGAGTTATTGGTTTATGTTTACCGATCAATGCAATTGCAATTTGTGAAGCTATTCTACCTAAAGTTCTATTTTCATTAGATAAATCAACATGATGCCATGTACGTACCAATCCTAATCCTGCTTTACCAAGTTGGTTAGACATATTGTGTGTAGTTTGTGGAGAAGATTGTCGAAATGGAAATGGTGAAATAGTTGAAAACTGGTGAAAATAGAAAATGGGTCTCTTTAATTTTTTCCACTCGCGCTTTTCGTCGTTGATCGACTTGTCTTTAGTGTAATGTTACAAGCTTGTTATACGGTGAGTATTGGTGGTTGTCCTGGGTATAGATAGGGGGATACAATAAGGGAAGGTACTAGATTGATATGTTTTTTGTTAAAGATTTATCATTAACGTTAACACTTCATCCATCATATTTTGGAGGTGCAATGAAAGATTATTTACGACAGAAATTATTAACTGATGTTGAAGGTACATGTACAGGACAATTTGGATATATTATTTGTGTACTTGATAGTGCAAATATTGATGTTGGTAAGGGTAAAGTTGTACCTGGTAATATTGGATATGCAGAATTTGAAGTTAAATATAAAGCAGTTGTTTGGAAACCATTTAAGGGTGAAGTTGTTGATGGAATTGTTTCATCTGTTAATAGTATGGGATTTTTCGCTGATGTTGGACCATTATCAGTTTTCATTTCAAAACATTTAATACCATCAGATATGAAATATAATCCAAGTCATACACCACCAGCTTATATTGGTGAAGATCAAGTTGTAATGAAATCTTCAAAAGTTAGAATTAAGATAATTGGTACACGATCTGATGTTAATTCTATTTCTGCAATTGGTTCAATTAAGGAAGATTATCTTGGACCATTATAAACTATTATTATTATATAGAGGTGTGTGTAGTGTAGTTTAATATACTGTATTTTAGACGAAAAGGGGGGGGAGAAATTGATTTAAATTTGAGTGATTTCGCACTTAAAGGAGTTAAACAGTAAGATCATATTGACATTCCTTTTATTACCCAACCAAATGTCATCAGCACAGTATAATCGATCACTAACGACAATTAAAACAGAACTTGAATTTTTATTAGATTCAGAAGTTATTACAAAATCATTATTCGATCATATTAATTCATGTTTACCTGATAAATATACTAAAGGTATGCCACCAGTTGATTATAATGGTGATAGTAAATTACAATCATTACAATCATCATCATCATTACCACCACCACCATCATATCAAGCACCAGTTGATGCACCACCAATACGTAAATTAGCAGTACCTTCAACACCAGTTTATATTGATTTTGTTGAAGCAATTTATGATTTTCAACCACAACAATCTGAAGATTTACAACTTTATGCAGGTGATAAAATTAAAGTAATTGAGAAAATATCAGATGCATGGTGGAAAGGTGATTGTAATGGTAGAATTGGTATTTTCCCATCAAATTATGTTCGTAGTATTAGTGAAAATGGAAGAAATTCACCAGCTCCAGTTCCAACACCAACACCAACACCAACTTATCAACCACCACAAGGTTATTATCAACCACCACCACCACCACAACAACAACCACAACAGATGCAAATGTATACACCACCACCACCTATTCAACAACCAGTTGTTGTTCAAAATGTACCAATGCAACAAACTTCAGAGACAGGATCAACATTAAGAAATATTGGATCAAAATTAGGTGATGCAGCATTATTTGGTGCTGGTGCAACAATTGGTAGTGATATTGTTAATTCAATTTTTTAAAGAATGTATGTATGTATGTAATAACAAAGGATTAATTTGAAATTTATACAAATGATTTAATTATCTATTAGTATAATTTTAATTTAAAATATAAAAGAAGTAAGGTGGGAGGGAAGGGGAAGTAAGGAAGAATTGAAAAAACTAATATATTCTACCAGGTCTTTTCTTATTTGAAGAAATTTGTTGATATTTTTTCTTTTCAGCAGGTTTTAAAATTTGGAATGAACAAAGTAAACTTTCATCAACTGACATCATTGCACCTGCATTATCGAATTCACCACAATAATTTGGAGCTGAAAAGATTGTAACTAATTGACGTTTACTAAAAAATTCATAACCATCTTCAACAACTTGATGAGCTCTACAAATTAAATCCATATCATGCTTTTGTAAAAATCTTGAAACAACATCAGGTCCAAAAGTAAATGAAACACCTCTATCATTTTCACTCCAACCCATTATATCTTTATCAGGATCAGACCATAATAAATCACATAATAAACCAACATCAGGTATATCAGTTGGTCTCATAATTCTTCTAATTTGTTCCATTGTATTTAAATCTGGTGATAAACCACCATGCATTGTAAAGATTTTTTCATCAATAATTGCAGCAATTGGTAAACAATTAAAACAATCTGTAAAAGTTTTCCATAATTTAATATTATAACGTCTTTTACATTCATCATAAAATCCATAAATTCTATTAATTGAAGCACATTCATGATTACCCCTTAAAATGAAAAAATTTTCAGGATATTTAATTTTATAAGCTAAAAGTAAACAAATTGTTTCTAATGATTGTTTACCTCTATCAACATAATCACCAAGGAATAAATAATTTGCTTCAGGTGGGAAAGCACCATATTCAAATAATCTTAATAAATCATAATATTGACCATGAATATCACCACAAATTTTAATTGGTGCTTCAAGTTCTAATAAAATTGGTTGTTGAATAAAAATTTCTCTTGCCTTTGTACATAAAAATTTAATTTCATTTTCTTGTAATTGAACTTGTTTACCAGGTCTTGAACCTCTAACATCTAATAATCTGTCAATTATTGAATCAACATCAGCTTCTTGTATTTCAGTTGACATTATAATGTAGTGTAGTGGTAAAATATAATTTGTTAACAATGATGATTTAGATAATTTAAAATATTTATCTTATTATCTATTTATTTATCGATCGTTCCTTTGCAAATGAATCAAATCAATCACTTGTTTGTGTATATATATATAGGTGTGTGTATTGGGTAATATAAGAATTTACTTAGAAAAAGATGCAATTGAATTTAAATTAAACCTTTAAAATGTAACTTGACAATGGCAAAATTAAGAATGGGGGGATAAGTTTGTTGGTTTGTTGGTGAGGGGGTGGTGAGGGTTGTTAATATAATCTTATGAGTAGACTAAAGGGTGTAAGTTGAAATGTGAATAAAACACTAATCAAAGATAGTGTAAAGTATATAGATGGTAGTATAGTATAGTATAGTACACGATGAGAGAGTGTAGAGTAGTGAAGGAGTGGGATGCGGGAGAGGGTCTGACAGTGGTGAGTGAGTGAGTGAGTGAGTGAGTGAGTGAGTGAGTGAGTATTGTTGCAAAAGCGAAAATGGAAAAGCGAAAATTGGCGATTCAGCGATAAAAATTCGCGTTTCGACGAGCTGGGAGGCTCAGCGTTTTTATTGGGGGTTGTCACGTGACGGGCGTCGATCGACCCGAGGGGTTAGTGGGGTCGATCGACGCTAAGACGATCGGCGCGGAGACGATCGACCCCGTTTGACCCCCTTGAGACGATCGACCCAGTTTAGCCTCTCGGGACGATCGACGCTTTAGGGGAAGTTTCAATTCTCCACAACCATTATTCTCTACTTGGTGAAAAGTCTACAACTTTTCAATGTATACTATAACTTTCCACAATCAA